>PVJC01015269.1:0-35303 GCA_004026665.1 Murina feae
TAAAATATAAATTTTTGTGTCAATAAAGTTGAGGTTCAAAAAAGTAAAAAAAAAATGTTATTGGGTTTTCACTACACCAGTAATAACCCACTAGAAAAATATAACCAAACTCATGTCACAATTCATGACAGTCTGCCTCTACTCTCATCACCAGGAGTATCTAGGGATTGAGATACTATCTTCACAGAGAAAAAAGTTTAAATAAA
This sequence comes from Murina feae, assembly GCA_004026665.1. Classification (NCBI taxonomy): domain Eukaryota; kingdom Metazoa; phylum Chordata; class Mammalia; order Chiroptera; family Vespertilionidae; genus Murina; species Murina feae. Next base: position 207 of record PVJC01015269.1, read on the forward strand.
ATACACCTATATAAAATGAGACATAAACATGTTTATGAATAGAGCAACTTAGAGTCCATCTACCCCACATTCATTCTTTAAATTCTACTTAATCAATTCCTATCAAATTTCCTCTCTTTTTTGACATTTATAAACATTCTAAGATTCAGAAAAATAAAGCATCACAAATAGCTAAGATAATTTTGAAAACTAAAAAGATTAAAGAAAGAAAATTGCCTTGTTAGTTATCAAGACAATCTTAGAGACATGATAATAAAGATAGCACTATACTAATTAGTGCAGGAACATGCCAATAGACAAGTGGAATAAAATAAAACTTAGAAAGAGACCCATGATCTGTGATAAAGAGGCATCAGGATTCAGTGGAGGATCCTCGAAAATAAATTATTTAGTAGATCCCATTGGGGTAACTGGCTCACTGGATGAAGATGAATAAAGTTGGGGCTCTAATTCAAACCACATTCAAAAATGAACTCAAAAGAGACCTAAATGTGAGAGGAAAATGCTACATATTCAATTGGAGAATATGTAAAAGAATATCTCTTTGGCCATAGAGTGGGAAGGATTTCTTTAATAAGACACCAAAAACATAAACCGCATGGCAAAAATTGCTGAACTTGACCATATTAAAAATACCTGGCCCTGGCTGGTTGCTCAGTGGTTAGAGCATCAACCCACGGACTGAAGGGTCCTGGGCTTGATTTCTGGTCAATGGCCTTGTACCTCAGTTGCATGCCCAGCCTGGGTCAGGGCATGTGTGGAAGGCAACAAATCTATGTATCTCTCTCACATCGATATTTTTTTTCTCTCTCTCCCCCTCTTCCTTCCCTTCCACTCTCTCTAAAAATCAATGAAAAAAATATCGTCAGGTGAGGATTAAAACAAAAACAAAACACTTGTTCAAACATGACCGCTAGAGCCATAGTCAACTGATGGGGGGCAGATTGGGAGAAGTTAATGAATTCTGTCTAAAACCAACAGAGGAACAAACTCTAGAATATAAGACAAGGCAAACTACCAAGAGGAAGACATGCAATCTAGTGGAGAGATAAGGGCAGTTCCTAGAAAAGACGCTAAATGGCCATTAAGTGTATGGAGAACTCATCAGTAACGTTTAACCTCATCAGTAAATTAGCAAGATGCAACTAAAAACAGCAATGAGACCGGCATAAATTAGAAAATATTAGACCAATAATATTTTGTCAGAAACAGAAGACCAAACGTTGGTGAAGATGTCGAGAAACAGGGACCTTCCAATCAGGCCTGTGCTAGCAGGTCGCACTGAGCCGCATTCTCTAGAGATGAAGGACCCTCCCTTGTTCCAGGGAGCTGGGGTGCTGGCTGGGTGCTAGAGCAGGAAGGGTGCGGAGCCAGTTCACAAGGTGGAACTGTAGGTGAGCTAGCAGTCACCGCCATGGCTGCCTGGAGGCCAATAGCACAGGCCAGGACGGCGTTCACATCGTGACACTTGCCCAGATTGAATGGGAAAATTCAGGAGAGCAGCGTCATTCTATTTAGGAATGTGAGAGATGGGGGAGGGAGGTGCCAGGGAAAAAAGAGGCCTGTGATGGGGTGTTGGAACCTAACACCTGCCCCTCTCATTCTCCTACAGAGGGACGGACAGAGGGAAGGAAGGTGGCAGATAGGAGTGAGATCCTCAGGTCTGGCCCCTCTGATGCTTCTGCCGTGCTCTGGGACACCTTATAGAGCCCTCAGTGTCTGAGCCCTCCTCCATGAGTGGGAGGAGCTCCTGCCCCAGCCTACCCCACAGAACAGCTTACATAAACACCAAGGCCTGCGGTTCCAGCGTGCAAGTGGTGGGCTGGACCAGTAGGATGGCTGGGCTGGGCTGCTTTGAGGTTTGACCTATTTCTTTTTCACCAGGAGCTTTTTTGGAAACCCTTTGTTAAGGTTCTTCCTTCTCCTTTTCTTTCCCTCTGATTTTGACGTCAGCACAAAGCCAGCATGGGCAGAGGCTGGGTGTTCCAAAACACGGCAGAGCAATGAACCCATGCCTGCCCCCTCCCCTTCAGCCCCCGGTCTCTGCAAGACTCCCATGGGACCCCAAGGATGAAGGACAAGGCCTCACTTTCTGGTACCTCTACTCAGCGGCCCAGGACTGGAGTCCCAAGCAGAGAGGCTGAGGTCCTAAGGTTTGTCCTGGACCATCCAGGCCTCAGGCTCAATCACACTTCCTCCAGCTATCACTCCAAAAAAAAAAGAATGCTGGGTCTGCAGAGTGTGTCCCCACAGAACATTCAGGAGACAGAACGGACTTAGCAACGGGATGACATTGTGGCCGCCGCTTCACACCTCCCACCATTTTCCCTACCTGGCTGACAGGTGTCTTGGAATTTGCCATCAGAACTAACCACCAAACAGGGAAAACTGAGCCCAGCCAGAAGTGCCCCATTAGCCTCATCGGTCATTTATGTCTCGGTATGAACAAGATACTTAGTGCCTTTCCTGATGGTGGCATGTGAGACGAATATTCTAGAGCCTTCCAGAAGCCTGTCCATTAGATGAGAATTTCCAAGGGGAAGGAGAACAAGTGAGGCAGGAGAAGGTGCCAAGAACAAACCCCACTCACCCCTGGCTGGCCTTGGTTGGGACTGGCCTGGCCAAAGTCTACCCAAGCCCCCAGGATGTTGGCCCCTCCCCGGTCCCCTGGGACTCAGACCCCCCTGGTGCCCAGGCTGGTTACGTGGGACTCAGACCCCCCCCTGAATCTCCTGATCCCGCTTCTCCACTCATTCTGTCTCTCACCTTCTCCCTCTACACACCTCTCCATTTTTCACTTTTAATTTCACTCTCATTTTCTCTTCTTCTCTCTCATTCTTCGTCCTTTGTCTTTCACTTTCTCTCAAACTTTCTCATTTCCTTTTGCTTTATCGTTCTCTCTTTTACTCCCTCTCATTCTCTTGTGGTTCATGTTCATTTTCTCTTATTGTTTCGCTGTAGTCCCCAGATGCCCTTCCGGAACAGTGTCTGTCTGCCCTTCCCCAAGTCCGTTTTGAAATCCTCAAGAGGAAAGACGTTTTTATTCATGCAAAAGCTACACATTTGATGAGCACGCACTATTTTTTCTTTCTTTTTCTCTCTCCATTCCTTCCCTCCCATTACCCCCCACACCCCTGGGGTCTATGCCTGCCCCATCTCCTCTTTCCTTCTCGCTCCTCCCCCATCCCCTTCTCTTCCCCTTCCTCTTGGGCTGCACGAACGTCTCAATTGCATCTTGTCCGCAGATCTTTGCTGGTCTGATATTTCATACTAGGTGCGTCTGCTTTAACGATTCCACTTAAAAATGAAACCCATCTGCCCCAAACTGAAAACAGCCTCTCCCCAACCAGGGACAATAAATATTGATGACTTGAGGCATGATTGGCTGTATGATGTTTGATGACAACTGGTATCAGTTACAGAACTTACATCATTTAATAAAAAAATAAAAAGAAAAGAAAAGAAAAGAAAAGCCCTAGCAGAGATGTTGCACGTCAACAGACATTATTAAATGTCAAAAGAAATACAATTTCTTCAAGAGCCTGAAATCTAAGCGACAGGAGGGTGCAGGAGAGCCTGGGTGGGGGACGTTTGGACAGCTTTTATGTGGAGCTAGAGATATTCTTTCTTTTTCTGTCCAGGCTAATTTGTGCCAGTTGAGTTTTTCTAGAGCCGTCCTGGAGCCACCACCACAGAGCCTTTCAGAACAAATCACCTTTCCTTTGTGTTATTTGAAAAGCTGAGCCCATGCGGCCTCTCTCTCCTCCCCTCCCACCCCCAGGAGGTCTCTCAGGGCTCGGGTGGGAGAACTCGAGACCTGCTGAAGGACACAGGAGCTGGGAGCCCAAGGTGAGGTGAGAACACCGTGCGTCTCTCTATTGTAACTGTCAGGACCAAATCAGGACTGTCTGGCTCTGAAGTGGAGTGCACACAGACCAAGATCTGGTATGTGAGCCGACTGTGCTTCTATTTATACCCTGATACGTTACATATAAAAAGCTTTATTAAAGGGGTGGCTGCCAACATTTCTATTTGGGGTATATTCAGTTATAAAAAACAAAGTGGCAGGGTGGAAACACTTACTGCTATTTTGAACGTATTTATATGCTTTACGGAGCTGGATTCTGACTACCTGAGACACTTCTGGATACTCATTTGGGTATATTTAGAAGGCTCATAAATTCTTGTGGTCTTGAGGGTGGTTTGGTGAATGAAGTCCCTGGAGGTTTTTTTTCATTGCACGTGTTAACATGGCTTCTTCAAGGGCCTAACTGACCTCCCTTCCACCCGCATGAGCTTATGCTGTGGGAGGTCAGACTACTTTTGAATCACTGTATTTGCTGTGGTCTTTTAAGGAAGGTTCTGGAAAAAAAAGAGGACAGAACTGCATCGGAAATGCAGGGATATGCTATTTGATGCTGCATTCGTAAAACGGGTTATTATCAGTATCTCTGTGACAGGGTCCCAGAAATATTGTTTGGGGAAGTGGCTTAAAACTGGAGAAGCAGGGAGTCACTGGGAGATCACTGGACTTCAGACACTTAGCAGTTGGGGACTTTGGGCAAGTCTTATAGCGTTACGGAGCCTCCGTTTTCTCATCTGTGAAATGCAAATGGCAATACCTACCTCTGAGGCTTTTACTGGACATCAGACGCAAAGTATCTGAAGTGATGAGCAATGAAGACCTGTGTTCTTTCGTTCAGAAACACCTTGGAAGGCTGACTCATGCTTAGCAAGCTGCTAGGAGCTGGGGATGGAGATGGGAGTTGTCGGAGGCCCAGTGCTGACCTTGGTGACCCCACTCAGCAGCTCTGGCCTTGGAACCTGAAGCCCCCGATTCCCCTCCCTCTCCCCCTTCCCCTAGGCCTTGGGGGAACTTCAGCGAAGGTAGAGGACCATGGGAGGAAGACAGTCCAAAGACGGAGGAAAAGAGCCACTGCGTCTCACTGTCCAACACACGTCAGGCGTGGCGCTGAGGCCCTGGGGAGTGGGAAGTTGTCCTGTGCTGGTGGGCAAGTTGTCCAGGGCTGACAGGCGCACAGGAATGGTGCTGAAGGAAGCAATGACGCCGACACTGGATGAAGGAGTGGTTTGGAGGCTAGAATGATGAGCGGCAAGGCCTCCAGTGAGGAAGAACGGTGAGTAAAGTGCTAGGTTCGTCCACATTTTCGCAGATGTTGCCGTTGTTGCGTTCACACTGGCAAAATCCCCTCTGTTTTCCCTTTGCGTGGGTGAGATCGGAATGAAGCTGGGCTGTGCGGAGGCCATGTCCAGGTTCGGACAGGCCCTCTCTAATCCAGCCCATCAGCTGAGTTGAATGGATGGGGGCAGTTGGCTGGGTTCTCTCCCAATGACTTTCTTGAAATGTGTCCAGCCATTCCTTCCCTCAGCCAAACCAGGAAAACCACGGAACCGGAGGTATTTGGCGTGGGTGACGGTGTTCTGGATCCTTTAAAGGCAAATGGCTGTAAAATAAAAAGGTTCCCTTAAAAGTTCACTTAGTCCTTGGAGTGTGTGTGCGTGTGCGCGCACTCATGCAGGGGAGGGGGTGCCCGCAAAGTCTCTCACTTTTTCCAAATGAACTTCCCCAAACTAATTAAGAGCAAGTGCAAACAGATGGGGCGGGTGTATTTCATAATAAAATGGGTCCTTCATGACTGACCACCATCAAATAAAAAAACCCCACTTCACCTGGGGCGGGGGTCAGGCCAGGAGAGGTCCGATGGGGGAAACAGCGGACATAGGTAATACTTTCAACAATCAAGTTTGAAAGGAAAAACAAAACAAAAAACTAAACCGCTCACTGTCTCCCCCTCTCCTCCTTTTGGGAGTTGTCCGTTTAAGTGAGGTAGGCAAGCTGGCCTTGTTTTCCTGCAAGGAATTTAAGAGAATCAACATGTTTTCTTTTCCTGGTTGCATCTGGGCTTGAATTGCTTAAAATCATTCGCTCCTTAAAGAAACCTCGGTGTGCTACGGCGGATTTTCTTAAATCCTCCTTGGTTTTTTGGTTTGTTTGTTTTGTTTTTAAGGTAGAGAAGACCAGCTCCAGGAAAAAAACAAAAATCAAAAACCAAAAAAAAAACAACCACAAAAAAACACCCCACCACAACCCGACAACTCCTCGTTGTCAGAATAGGAGGAACGCGTATCAGTTATGCTGGGAGACAACGAAAACATCAAAAAGCACAGAGAAGCCATAAAAAATGCAGGTCCTCTGAAGCAATGTGGGGCGCGCTGGGTTGCGCTCTTCATTTGCATGCCAGTACCCACAATGCTCCGCGGGCTCCCAGATCTTTCCGAGCAGCCAGTGTGAGCTCTGGGGAACAGAGGGAGCGGTTCCTGTGCTGGTGGGTGGGAGAGGTGCTTTGAGAAGCAGGGCGGGGGGGCAGAGAAGTGCTCCCCCGTGGAGATGAGCAGGCAGCCCTCTAGGCCTTAATCACAGGCTTGGGGGCGCTCCCTGGCCTTGGTTTCTCTTGTTGTGTTGTCTCCTGTCTTCCTCTTCTTCCCTTGCCCCAGATGTGCAATGAAGCTTTGCAGGAAGAGAAGAGGGAGACCTTCAGACATCCTGGCTGGGTTGCTGCACCGCCTGGAATTGAAGATTTTTGAGCCTGGTGTGTCTTCTGATGCCATTTCTCACCCCCAGACATGCTGGCCTGTTTTACATTTGGGGTCCTGAGGATAATCCTTCCTGGGGACAGCCACCTTACAGGTGCCACTATGACCCCCTGCTAAGGACAGGGCTTTCCCTTGAGCCCGGTCCATGGGGAAGCCTGGGACGACCCCACTTTTCCCACCCACACACCAAGCTTTTCCCTCCAAACTCACTCTCCAAGGAGGCGGACAGAGCTGTCATCTGGACATTCCAAATTCCAGGGTAGCCTGGGAATGTGGGCCTCAGTCTAACAAGCGGAGGAGGGGGAAGGGGGGGACATAACTTGGCCCCTAAGGAGGCTGCCTCAACCCGCTGGGTGGTCTTGGGTGTGTCCCTTACCGCACTCCAGGGCTCCTTTCCTTCCCAAGCCTGTCACGTCTGTCCGAAGAGCTTCAGAGGGTGTGTGACTGCTGTTGCGCCTGCTGTGTTAACACGGCCCGCCTTTCTGGGACATGACAAAACACACACACGATAAAAATAAAGCTCCCTCTCTGGGTCTTCTCCCTGGAAAGTGTTCTGTGTGGGTCCTTCAATGCTTCATGTGTCCCAGGGCTGCGCAGTTCTCAGGCCGGATTAATTTAGCACTGGGATGGTCTGGGCAGAAGAGTGAATGAGGATATGCGTGGGCACTCAGCCACCCCCTGACACCCCGGGGTGAGATTAAAAGTCAGCACCCACCATGGATCCAGAAGCGGGCTGCCCTGCAAACTGGATCCAGCCAGCAGATCTGTTTGCCTCGAGTCTGTACACAGCATTGCACAATGTGTTGCATCGTTGCCAACATTTGAAAATCAGGAGCCTTTTTAGCAGCTCCTCCACCACCTGAAGATCCCGGCCACACTGGGCCTACATTTCTCCATAGTTACCCACCAGCACAGACAGCGCCTCTGGGCGGGCGAGGTTCTCTCCTGCAGGGCCTGACATCTTGGGTCCACCACAGGCCCCCCAGCTCTCTGGCCTCAGGCCACCACTCCTGCTGGTGTCCCTGTCTGGCTTTTGCATGGACTCTGGGTCCCTAAGTGTTTCTGTTTGTTATCGGGAGCACCAACAGGGATGACCCAGGCCTCAGGTCTGGTGGGTTTTCATTGTGGGATTAGAGGGAGGCAGCACCGGGGCCTTGACTGACTCATAGCCCTCCCAGCTCATCTGCCCCAATCTCCAAACGTACTCCGCTTTAGCAAATGTGGTTTTCACCTTCGATTGCCTGAGGAGGAATCCTCTCTGGCCTCCTGCCTCCTCTTGGCATGAATATTCCCTTCACTTCACAGGCCTGACGCAGTCTGGGGAGGGGAGTGGGTTGCAAGGTTTGGATTTTAAGAAATTCTTTCCCAGATTTGTTGTGTCTAATTTGGGCTGCAAATGGGTTTTGGTGTCAACGAGTTACCACTGTTTGGTCTGCACAGCCATCTCTGTTAAACTTGGATGGCGGCAAAAGCCCCGTTTCCCTAAGTAAAGTCTAAACACATTTACACATTTATCCCCACACGCGTTTTTGTGTGTCTGCCTGCCTCCGCACACCTCAGACACGTCCCCGGGTGGGAGCATCCAGGGAAGAAAACGCACAGGTAACTTGACCCTCTACTGTAAACCTCACAGAAGAAGGCACTCAGCAAGTTGACCCAGTCGGGCGGTGAGTGGTAAAGAGGCTCAGAGCAAAGGTGAGAAAGAGAGCCAAGGGCAAATAATATCGCCAGAGAGAAGAGTTGAGAAAAATAAGGGAAAAGATTTTTTTTAAAATTACCACCTCCCCCTGCACCACCCCTCCCACACGCACCTCACAGAAAATCTAACTGCGATTCTTGATCAATATCAGAGCCTTAAAGACGTTTAACGTTCACTGAGTGATGAGACAGCTGTAACCACAGGTGACGCCAGGTTTCAATAATACTAGTGGTGACCATGGCCGTTTCTTGTGAGCTCACCATGCTCTAAGGGCGGTTATGCATCAACTCCTTTAATCTTTAGAACAACTCTGTAAGGTCAACCTGTTATCCCCATTTTACAGATGAGAAAACTGACTCTTAATGTGGTTAAGTAATTCATCCAACATTACAGAGGGGGAAAGGGATGGAGCTGGTATTCAAACCCCACCTTTTCCAACATAATCTAGGCCTAGACAGCAAGACTGATCACACACCACCACCACCACCACCATCAGCTGGCCAGGGTAAAGACCTGGCAGAGAGCCTGCCTCAGTCATGACTGGCTTGTGAACTGGCACATTAAAGAGTAGACAAGTGGTGTATTTAGTCCACAATTCCATTGCTAAACATGAGCCTCAGTAATTACCTGTCAGAGGCCCACTAGCTGCTCTCTGATAAAACCCTTGATACTTAGGGATTATCCAGGTTGAGGCTGGATAGAATGACAGAATGGGCCATTGCCTGGCAGATTTGATGGCTTCTTCACCATGTGGCCAGGCTGGGGATGGGAGGTATGCTCCTTGTCTGAGGGTGCTGGGACCTGGCTGAGCGGTCAAGGTCATGCCTGAAGCAAGGCTTGGGTGAAGAGGCAGAGTCAGAACTGAAAGGAAGCCCCATTTTCTTCCTGAAGAGGGTGGTGAGGCTGGAATGGGCACCTGAGACCCGAAGCATGTGACTGAAGTAAAGATGGGCATCGTCAGCGAACCCTGAGTCAGAGAACCCTGAGTCAAAGTGAGCAGTTCTTTACATGCTGACTGCCAGATGTGGGCAGTTGCTAAAACAGGCTGGGCTGGCCCAGCTGGCGTGGCTCAGTGGTTGAGTATCGACCTATGAACCAGGAGGTCTTGGTTCAATTCCCGGTCAGGGCATATTGCAGGCTCCAGATTGCAGGCTCCATCACCAGTAGGGGCGTGCAGGAGGCAGCCGATTAATTGTTCTTTCTCATCATTGATGTTTCTATCTCTCTCTCCCTCTCACTTCCTCTCTGAAATCAATAATATATTTTGTTAAAAAAACAACAACAAAAACAACAACAACAGGCCGTGCTGTGCTGAAGGCTCCACTTTTATATGCCTCTGCCATAAACACTGAGAGGCATTTTTGCTAGGGACGGTGGGAAGAGACCAAGATGAACAAGGCAAGTTCTCTAGCAGCTAACCCAATTCCTCGGTTGCAAGGCAGCTCTAACACAGACTAAAGTTCCATGGCAAAGAGCAGCTCATTCTAACTGGTGAACAGGAGTGTGCTGCCAGGGGCGGGAACTACACATACTCAGCTTTCCACTCCCCCTTGTGAACCATGGAGTTGGGCCTAGAGTGGACATTACATCAATGCCAGTTGATAAACGATTGCTTCAGTCAGTCATTGAAGGTTTCTTGAGGCTCTTGGAAAGATTTGTGGGAGAGGCAGAAGCTTCATGTCTGTCGTATCTGTTAAAGTTAGGCCTGTTACTGGAAACAGATATCTGAATTAACAGTTAAAATAAACAATTAAAGATTCCTTATTCTGTCGTGGAACATAAAGTCCAGGGGCTGAGAGTCCTCATGCAACATGGAGGCTTTATGGTCACCAGGATCCAGCCTCCTTCCATCTTTCTGCCCTTCTGTTAAGAGAGAAGGTTGCCTCATGGTAACAGGTGGCTGTCGGAACTCTGTTTATGATAGCCATGTTCTAGATAGATGGAAGAGAAATAGAAGGAGGACAGCGTTTCCCAATTTCTCAGCTGACTTCCACTGACATTTTGGAAATATGTTCTTTCATCTGGCCCATTGCCAGTCTGAGCAAAATCTTGTTTCTCTTAGGAAGGAAGAGAGGAATGGACAGTGAGTAAACAACTACAGACTCTACTTTGCAAGAATCGGCCTTCTTCATGGAGAAGGAATTCACCAAGGGAAGTCCTGCTTCACTCCTGTCCTGCGAGATGCACAGCTTGGAGACACTCTATTATGGTCTGATGATGTGGCAAACGCAGTGTGTGGGTGCCTGGGGCACATAATTAGTTCCTTCACTATTCAAACCCTACTGCCGAGGGCTTGGTTAATTGCACTGACTTCTCCTTCATTATTTTCAATGTATAAAGTGCCTCTAAGGATGCTCAGCCTCTGTTTCCTAATGAAGCTTCTGGTGAAAAATGGAATCTGACAGGGATGTGGACAGAATTGCCCTGCAGTGTCTGGCAGAGCTGGACGGTGAGTGAGCCAGGCAGGTAGATGCACAGAGAGACCCTAACGTCTTTAGTCAACACCCAGCGTGATTCAACACAAACCCACTGACTCACACAGGCTCCGACGGGATATTGAATGACCTCTGCTAAGAGAACACTAGAGTTCCTCACTTTTTAAAAGGCCACAAAAAGTACAGCTACTGTGTAGGAAAAGCGCCAAGGTCCCACTCTCCTGTGTTTGTTCAGCTTTCTTTGCCTCCCCCTCCCCCCAAAAATAAACGAAATAGATGCTTTTAGCATTCCCAAGATGGCAACCCAACAGCCAGCCATCTGTTCTCTGATAAGGAGGGGTCCCTTGACAAAGAGAGCTTAATGGGGCGCAGATATTTTTCCAGTTTCCTTTAGCCCAAGGCCAGGGAAGCTGGACTGAGGATTCTGAAGGGGAGAGGCAGAAATACAAAATGGAAGTCCTCGGACTTCTCCCTGCCTAGTGACCACCTACTGGTGAAACCAGCAGTTTCTACGAGGCATGGTAAAAATGGCCAGTCCTCAAAGGAAACTGGACTTTTTCTCCAAGATGTGGAGCCTTAGCTGTGACCTGCCTTAGGAGCTGCAGGCCACTGTGGGGTCATGGCCTGTGATCCACACGGCCAGGGCAGAGCCTAGGCCAGACAGAGAGGAACCAGGACCAGGCGGGCACTCCGGACAGGAGGGCAGCACAGTTCTGAACAATACCAACAGGTACATCAATAGCAACAGGTGGAAAGACACCAGGACGGGCAGGACGGCAGACAAGGCAAATGTGGGCCTGTCCTCAGCACAGGATCGGTGATAAGCCCCCTGGGGTTGTTGTGCCGCTAAAGGCAACTGTTGTCTTTAGCTTGGGTCTACCTAGTTCTTCTCTTGTTCTTCCCCGGCCAGTGTATCCCCGAGATGATCTCCTGGGTTCGAAAGCACTATCTCCGAAAGCACTATCTCTGTCCACGTTGGGTGATGGTCTCTCTTTTAAGCTCTGGGCAAGTGGGGTGCAGAGATGGTGAGCTGGATGATGGCTTCTCTGGGACTCCGGAATCTCCTATGGGCCTCCATGTGAGGTCAGCCTGAGGCTTTCTGTTGGGAGCAGATGAACATGTCCTTCTCGGCTGACACGATGAGCAGGAACAGACCAGGGTGACATGTGACAGAGCAGGAAGCAGTGAGGTAGGGAGAAGCGCAGGAATAGCCATCCCTGGCGCCAGAGACCTCTCTGACGCTGTCATTCCTAACCTAAATGATCTTAGGCAACCCTCTTAGGGGTTGTGACTCTCCAAAGGTAAAGTGGGGCCAGGGACCCTCTCCAGGCGCCTTTTCCATAAAGGGTCACATTATAAGCACTCTAGACCTGGCCGTTACAGAGAGAAAGCAGCCACTGATGACATGGAAATGAATGGCGGAGGCTGTGTCCCCATAAAACTGCATTTACAAAAACAGGCGGGTGACCTTGACCTAGTGTGTAGGCCTGTGGTGGGAATTAAAGGAGATACTGCGCGTAAAATGCCTCCAGGCCCTCCATAATGAGAGTTTCTGTGATGAGGAGCAGGGACAGCCAGAGAGGAGCTCATGGCAGAGTTGTCCGCAGCTCCCCAGGCTGTGAGATCTAGCCCTTTCAAGATACCCAACAGGTCCCCTTCACCCAGTTTTCCTTCCTGGGAACCAAAGTGCCAAAAGGAGAGATCCTGGCATTCTCCCAGACACGGTGCTCATCTCTCTCCACCTTGGTTACTCTCTGTAATTATCTTTGAAGATGAGCGCTTTCTAAGATGTCCTTCCAGAAACGTGGCTGCAGCCACCACAAGAGTCTTTGAGAATGTTCTGGCCCCGCTTCTTTTCGGCACTGTGTGTTCTTCAAAGAACACCCCTCCTCTTGGGTGTTGTCAGTGAGTTCCTCTGAGGGGAGCACTGGGAGGAATCCTCCGGAGCCCCAGCCCCCCGGGTAAGCTGCAAAGGTTGGAGACAGCTCCGATCAGTGGCATCCAGACCCGAAACAGAAATGGGTTCCTGCAGATTCCTCCTCATGGAATCTCCAAAAGGGGGTGCTAAGATGGAGATTCTGGAGGTGAGTCTAGGGTAGGACCTGGGAATGTCATTAAATAATCATTTTACTAATAGAAACTTAAATAAAAGGTTCCCCAGTGATTCTGCTGCTCAGCCAGGTATCGGCTCAGCTCTTGGCCAGCCTCCCTGCTGTGCTTAACTCTCCTGCCATATTCCAGAACCTCATTCTCCCAAACCCATGCCCCACAGCTGCCTGCTTCGCCCCCTCTTTTCTTTGTCCATTGCTATGTTAGCCAGAAGGTAGAGAGCTTCGCAGGCATGTTACTACCTGCAGCGATGGCTCTGCACTCCAAGAGGGAAATGAGTTCACACAGGGTTCCTGGGAATGCGGGGACGTGTGTGCTCAGCCAGTGGACTCGGAGAGCCTCAGGCCAGGAGGGTTTTAGTGTTTCCTGGTCAACGCCAAAGGCTCATCCACTGGTGGATGGGAAAATCATTGATTTTTCCGGAGATAATAACCCAAGTGTATTCATTCAGTGAGTTTCAGAACAAAAGCCTTGTCTGATTTTATTTCTGTTTTGTTTTATTTTTCATTTGTTTGTCCTGAAAAGAAAAGGCTAACTAAAGCAAAATCTCAGTGTTGTATTGTTGAATGGCTCCTGGGGTCGAGCTGGTCATATCCCTCTACCCAACACATGGATTCTTCCATGAAGGTTTAATGGGCAACTACTGTGTGTCATTTCCCATCATGCACTTCATGGGACAATGTGGCATTCATATCCCACAGGACAAACTGTGTGGCTAGAAAACCACTCCTTTCCCTCCAGGCTGTCCGTCTTTCTGAGGAACCACGAAATCCCACTAAGTCGGTTGTTCTCCAATACGGCGCCTGCCTAGCAGCATGGGCATCATGAGGGACTGGGAATTGCACACTCGCAGGCCCCAGATGGCCTACTGACTCAGAATCTCTCAGGATGGGCTCGGGAACTGTGTTTGAACAGTTCTCTAGGCAGCTGATGCACACGAAATCTGAGAACTGCTGGCCTAGACTGGGCCCCAAGATGCTTCAGGGCCATAGTGCGGACTTACTGCAGGCTCGGCTGCATGCGGTCCCCTGACAAAAACAAAAGGGGCTGTGGAGAGAGAGCCACCTCTGCGTTCAAAAATTTGCAAACATAGTATGTGCCTTTGCTCTCTTGAAAATTCATAAAGACACACGATACCAGTGTATTGGGGACCTGGAGGAATCCCACAGGAGAAAGCCCTGTTTAACTGGATGTATCCAGCCTTTCCTAAATATTACAAGTTTAATCATAGACCTTTACTTTTGCAAAATACACGTTGATATCCCAAACAACTAGCAATAAATAACACACTTTGTGGAGAGTGAGGAGCAATCACGATCCTCAAATGCTCATGACCTTCACTTTGAACATGTTCATCAGAAGGAAACATCCAAAAGCCCTATCGCCAGTTCAGGAGCATCAGGAAACCTGTTCTGAACGTCATTCTGGAATGGACCCGGACTCACTCTCCGTTGCACAATGCCAAGGGACAGCCTGTGGGCACGGAGCCCCACGGAGCTGTGCCACACTGAAGCCTGGACCAAGAGCCAAAAACTGAACGAGTGAAGGCTACGAACTTTGCGGTTTCCATCTAGCGGAAATTCCTCAGAATCAAAGGACCGGGGAGTGTCTAAGGAGAAGGTTTCCAAGATGTTTAACCTTTCAAAATTTTTGCATGGAAAAATTTCAGGATGGACTTTGTCAATTTGAACTATTCCAGTCAATGAAATTACTTTGCATAGAGTCATATGTCTGCTCCCTTCAAACCTAGCTCATTTTACATTTTCAAAGCATCTCGTGAGAATACTTGATATTTATTTTACACCTTCCATCCCCAAGTCTTGCGAATCTACTAGAGGGATGATTGGCAAGAAAATTCCCCAATGCAGAGGTCCCCTCCCTCCAGCGGGATGGCACGTTTAGAACAGTAGCAGGAAATGTGCTGACTCTCCAGTTGCCAACAAACCATTGAAGATGGTACCAAAGCTAATCAGCATAGAGGGGAACCAGTGTGGACAACACACTGTGGGCTTCATGGTTCCATGAATTAATTTAAGGAAAACGGAGAGCTATTTCTCCTGCTCTTTGTGGTGCCCTGAGAACTTCACACTTAATCAGAAGATGCTGGCTAGCTCCTTTCAGGCCCCGGCCATGCCTGAGAAGTGCCCCAAATTATTTTGCATTAGATGCTGGTTCCAGATTCCACAGAGATGCTAGACACACTTAAGAGTTGGGCACAGGGAGAAGGTGAGAAAGGCCAGCTTTGAGTTCCTATCTGCTTGGCAGGTGACTTCTTTTTCTCTTATTTTCAAATAAAAAGTTTATTATTTTCTCCCTTATGAGAGGAATGCACTTACCTTATAAAAAAATAATGGTGAAAATGGAAATCCAAGAAGCAAAGAAACAGCCATCATGCAAAGAGAGTCACTATTCACAATGTGGTGTATTTCCCTCCAGTCTTTTTTTCTACACAATTTGAAAAACAGAAGGAAGGCCATGCTGTGTGTACAGTCCTAGTTCCAGGGGATTACTGCACAACCTGGGCACATGCCCATGTTTTCTTAATTCCCATATAAATAAAGGAGACCATGGTCCCTGGAGGGTGAGGACCAGGTTCTGCCTTTCTTGCCACAGTGACGCTGAGACCTAGTGAAGAACCTGACACACAGGAACATTATTGAGCAAAATAACGCTGGGCTATATTTCATCGAGTAGATACACCAGAAATTGTATAACCCTCATATGGACATTCAAGTCATCTCCATTTTTTTTCATCAGAAATGCGACAATTATGTTATGCTTCTTTCCCCAGATTTCCTGGCATTTTCTCGAGGCCTTGCTCAGGGGTACCTGAAGACCAACCCTGGATGGTTGGATGGCTTCCTATGGCACCTGCCTGAGCTTGTGCTCTGGCCATGGGTGCCATGCTTGGTGCCAACTATGTGTGTGTGTAATAGCCTGGACACACCAGAGCCGATGTCCTTGATCAACCCTCAACCAATGGGGATGCAAATTCCAGAGTCTTTCCCTTGTTCCTAAGGGGACAAGGTGCGTCTACGCGGTCCGTCAGGTCATCCTCACAGGGTTGAGCCTCAGCTCCCACAGTGTCCTATCGGCTTTCCTCTCTTCCCTGCTTTTCACATTCCCCACCCCCACATCACACTTCCTGGCATCACCACCCTAAGAAATTGCTTGCTTACCCCCATCCTGTCTCAGGCTCTGACTCTGGGAGATCCCAATTCAATCATTAACTCTGAGTAGAGTCTGTGAAGTGGAATTACTGAGTCAAACCAAGATGACTGCTTTAAAGATTCAGGGTGCATATTGATGGGCACGTGGCTTCCATGTCGGAGTTTTCAGAACTTTTATCAACCTTCGATTTCACGTGAAGAATTTGGACCATGAGCTGGACATTTCTGAGAAAGGGGAAGGAAGTCACGGTGCTCGCCCGCTGGGTCGGCAAGCAGCTTTGTTTGAGTCTGCTCTTCGTTGTGCATTTTTCTGTTGTTTGCCTTTCTTCATTTTCTTCTGTCCTTGGATGGAGGCCAGTAGCTATAGAATTTTCTCTTTTGTCTCTACAAATGGAAAAGGGAGGGGCTACTGAAGACAACAGAGGAAAGAGCTTGGGAGAGAGGGTGAGTGAGACGCTGCTTCGGAATATTTCAGCCTGGGCTCTCTGGAACAATCCAAGGTTGGTCTTTTCAGAGGAAAAGAAGAGAAACAGACTGCTGTAAGCAGGTTTTTATCGTTATTCAACCCCTGCAATGTGTGAGAAATGTGCATGGTTGTGCTCCCAAATAAACCTGCACGTGTGGGGGACTGTCATGGTGACCCAGCGAGTGTGGTTCTCCAGATGGAAACGGCATTTCTCACCAGCTTTGCTGCTAGGCCATGGCTCACGTGGAGACACAACTAAAGCTTTCCCGTCTCTTTTGTCTGAGGGTGACTGGCTACTCCAAGGAAGCTTGGTCAGCCTTCCCTGGGTGGACACTGAAGAGCGGAATTTGAGGTGCGTTAGTGCTCACCCTTTGTGTCTAGGTGGGTGCCTTTCCTATTACATGTGGTGGAGATTTTTACAGACTAAATAGAAGAATGCCTTGGTCAATGACAGTTGAAAGGCAGTTATGAAATTAGACATGTCTTCCCTCCAACCAGAAAATGTCAGATGCCTTTCAATTGTCCTAGGTCCACATAGTTTGTTGTTGTTTTTCCAAACACCCACCTCCCAAGCCGCCCTAAATCTGCTCCCTCTGGAGAATTCTAGCTACTCATGCATCTATTGAGGAGGAAACAAGAATCACGGCACCCAGAAATGTGATGCCAGTTGCCTATAGTAGCAACTCTAGCATAGTTCCAAGTGTGACTGATGTGGGGGCACCTAGTGTCGTGGGGAAGGACCCCGTGTGGCAGAGGCCGCTGTATGCTTACTAGATCAGACTTCCTTTTCCTTCTGGACACACAGCTAGGCACACATCCCAGCCTCCCTGGCAGCCAGGTGCAACCATGGAATTGGCAGGGAGATGAGTGTATCAATCCCAGTTAGGCCTGGCTCTGAACTCCAGTGCCTTTGCCCACACTCGGTCTTTCCACCATTCTTGCAACTGGAAGTGCAGGACTCCAAGGCTTCAGAGGAAGAGGGAAACAAGACTATAGAAGCCTAGACCCTGAGTGACATGGCTCGGGGGTGATTTTTGCAGGAGAACGGATGACCAGGGACCTCAACATGGGATATCATGTGGGAAAGAAACCATCCTTCCTTTGGTTAAGCTCTGGACATTTGGGAGCTGTTTGTTATGGCAGTTAACCCACCCTGACTAATGCCTCCTGCAGATGTTGGTTGCCTCCTGGCACGTGCGTTAGTTCCCCTGGATGGCAGAGCCCATCATGCTGCTTGTTCTGCCAAATCCACCAAGGTTACTCACAAGGAAGCATTCAGTCACACAGCCGTGTGAGAGCGAGTGGAAAGCATGTCATCTACACGCGCCCTCTATGATCCATGGGACACAGAAGCAGGAGTTCCCGCTCAACCGAGATGGGAGGAGGACAGGCCATAGGGCATGCAGAGAGCAGGGATGCGCTGCTGGGACAGATGGACAACCCACGGAGCACCCCACTGAGCTTTGCCTGCTGTGCCTGCCGTGGCACTTATGGAAGCATCCAGCCGGCATCCAAGTGCAGCCGGTCCCTCAGGTACAGCATCACAATGCAAAGCAAGACTTCTTACAATCCTTTTTTCCCCATCTCTCCGTGATGTACTTCAAACATGCAGAGCGCCTGCTTCCCAAGCCTCTCTCTTCCCCTGTGAACTCATTCCCCTAAAATCTCCCTCTCCACCTACCCTAAGCTGTCCCTCTCCCCTTCCCCGATGCCCGCTCTCTTTTCAGCGCCACTCCTTTGTCCTGCTAACTCCACTTTCTGCTCCGTAATAAATCGATCCGAGTTTTTGGCCATCCCTGGCTTCAGCATTTCCTGTTACAGTTCATAGGCTCAGTGGATGAGGTGAGCAGAGACCCAGAAAGGCTCATAAACAAATTCTTAGGGGTGGCCTTGGGGGAGTGGCTGTCAATATCCAGGAATTATGTTTATTATTATTATTATTATTATTACAAACAGATTATCAGCTCCCCTGCTTATGAATTAGTGGACCTTGAGAAAATTCTTTAACATCCCTCAGCCTCAGTTTCCTCCCCTGTGAAAAGGGGTTTATAGAGCCTCAGAACGCCCTTGCAGGGAGTGAGGGGGCCCAGTTTGTGGAGGTAGCACCCGGCTGGCCAGCAGCGGTGGTAAGTAAGCGATGTTGTTTTCCCAGCCCTTCCTGCACTTGCAGCCCCTTTACTCTAGGGAAGGAGACTCAGAGGTGGCAATCCAGCCCGAAGGCCCAAAGGAGGGAAAACTGAGGCCCCAGCCATCCGCTGCACCGGCCTTGGGGCCAGCGGCTCTGGATCTCACTCCCAAGTTTCCTGGTCAACTTTCAAGTGACCTTGAAGGAGGGGCTGCTTTCGCGCCTCCAGTTGAGTGTTCCCACCATGGGGGAAACTCGCCCACCCTGTCCCCGGGCTGGGTGGCGAAGGTTAATGAATTGGTGGTTGTGAAGTGCTTTGAGATCCTCGGATGAAAGGCCCTATGAAGTCAAAAGCGTTGGGATGATTATTAAATTGCCTCGCCTGAGGTCAGACAGCGCAGGACTAGGGAGCTGGGGAGGGAAGGCACGTTCCCTTTCTTCCATTCCCCTGCTAGAGCCGCGGAGACAGAACCTGTTCTTGTTAGCATGGGCGTCCCTCTGCGGGTGGATGTCCTCGGGCCTTCGCATCCTGTCTCCTTTATTCCCGCACCCTGGTCAGGACCAGCCCTGCTCATCCAAATACCGAGCAGCTCCCTGCACGGCTGGGGGGGTTGGGGAGGGACGCTAGCTTGTGGGGCTTTTATAAAAGCTGCAGTATGAGGGACAGAGAATCACTACTGACCCCCAGACCCCTCTTGAGAAAGAAGGGACAGCGTCCCCTATGCCAAAGGGGCACAAAAACTCCAGAAGGACTCTGCCCCTGCAGAATCGGGGGCTTGAATGCCACCCCGCCAGCAATCTTTATGCCCTGTTTTCTTCTCTCTTTTTCAGCCTTTTCCCGTTCAACGAGCCTAATATCAACTGTTGCAATATCTGCTTTACAACCATCTCCTCCATACTCTTGTCTCCCCCTCCCCCCACCTGGGCGGCTGGATAGCCGCCTCATTGCGATTCCGACACCTGTCACTTTTGGATGTCAGCGTGGCTCTTGCCACACTGATTAGTTAAGATGAAGAAAGAAAAAAAAAAATACGGTGCTGTATAAATAAAAAATTAGAGACTCGTCGCAGTGTGTAAGAGGGGCCACTGTCCAATGCCTTCTTCCTTCTGACTGGGGTATCCCAGCTGAGGGGAAAGCTTAGAATGTCTTGTTTTTAGTGATTAAGTGGTTAATGATTTAATGAACTAAAAAAAAAAATCTCATTTGTTGCTTCCCCTGGACTTGGAGAAAACCTCAAAGAGCTGCTTTCCTGTGTACCTCAGTCCAATATTGCTACCTGCTGGGATGCGAACACAGCCTCTAAATAAATTGCCAGTGGCCCTAGGCGGATGGAAGGGGCTCCCTTTGATCCTGCTCGAGCGGATGAAGTCAAATGTTCAATCAATCAATCACGTTCATAACTTGCAGCTACAATCGGGCTGACAACAGCTTATTATTTATTTTTAAAATCATATATTTCATTATTGCAAAACACACAGGCTCTCGCGAGGGGGAAGAGACTAAATTATTGATAAGCCACACAGATGACGGAGTTTGTTGTTTCTGACATGCTTGTCACTAACTATTGTCAGGAAGCATTTACTACGATGTCGAGTCAGGAAAGTTGGCCAGGCATGTGTGTCGTGCCAACGCGGAGATGGGGAGAGGAAACTTTAATGGGCTCTCTCTGTCCCTCACTTGCTTACTGGATCCTTGCAGGGAAAAGGCTGCTGAGGGGGAACAGGTTGCTATTGGAAAGCAGGACTTGTCCCCAATTTGATTGCTACAAGAGCAGCAGATTTGGTTCTCAAAATAGCCATGAAATGAATTTTCGCCGGTGTCTGTGCATTTCTGGGAACCACGGTCTCACTCCAGAATTCCCACATGGACCAGGGCCAGGAATATTTACTCGGTATTGTGTGTCGGGGACTGGGGGTGGGGGGCAATGTGCAAATGCAGTCTGAAGAAGGAGGCTTGCTTTGGGCTCCAAGAGCAGGAGGAAGGGGGCGCTTTCCTCACTGTGTCCCCACCCCCACCCCCACCCCGTGCTCCCCAAGCTGCCTCAGCATTGACAAGGGGGGCATCCTCCCCATAGACCTGCAATTGAACTTCTCTGATGGGCTTAGGAGGAGGAAGAGCAGAAAGAAAAATGCTGACCCTCCCTTTTGTCTGCATCTTTCGATTCTGTTTTCTGGGTCACTCGCCGTGAGCCCTGGTGACACTTAAAGTCTCTACTGACCCCTTGGCACTGTCACCTGGAGGTCACTCCACAGTAAGGAGCGCTTGGCCCTGGATCCACTGGGAGAGAGAGTTCCCTGGACTGAGGGAAGGGAAGAAGTTTTATGAAGGGAACATATAGGTCAAATTCTATTAGAACAAATACAATGACATTTGAACAAAAACAGCTGTTAGACTAAAAACATCTCCTACCTCCCCCCTCCCATTCAATACCCCCTGTCAGTAATTAAGATGCAAGCTCCTTTGGAGGAACAGTTGGGATTTGAAATTATTTGCTAGTTCTGAGATGGTGTCCCAGTGGCTGGGATGGGGAGAGACAATAGGGCATGTGTGTCCTGGAATCAAAGATTTCTCAAGGCAGAAGGAGCCTTCCAGATCAATCCATCGAACCTCTCTCCTCCCCAACCGACCAGATGACCAAATAGCCAGCCTACCCGTTGACCAGTTTGCTATGATGCACACTGACCACCAGGGGGCAGACAACACTCAACACAGGAGCTGCTCCCTGGTGGTCAGTGCGCTCCCACAGGGGTAGCAGCGCTGCTCAGCTGACCAGTGGCCACTAAATGCAGGGCTCACAGCTGGCAAGCACTGCTCCAGAGGTGCAATTCTCTTCCAACTGGGACTGACTGGGCGAGAGCCTGCAGCATGCGCAGCAGGGCTGGCATGAGCGGGGTGGCAGGCGGCATTGGACTGCCAGTTTGGGCCCATTCCCTACAGGACATCAGGGATTGGGCCGAAACCAGCAGTCTGTCATCCCCCGAGAGGTCCTGGATTGCGAGAGGGTGCAGGCCAGGCTGAGGGACACCACCAGTGCACAAATCTGTGCACCGGGCCTCTAGTAGATGATAAAACTGAGAGTCTGAGAACTTGGAATCAGATAGCCAGTTAGATGGGGGACCAGATCCCAGGCCTCCAACCCTTTGCCTAGGTAACCGGACACTATTAGAACTTGAGTCAGAAGAGAGGTGTCTCGACTCCCAGTCAAGTGCTCAATCATTCTGCTGCCTTCTGGTGTAACATCCCAATCTGTGTTTCTTCAGCTTTACAACCATAATTCCATTTAGAAGCCAAAGAACCCTGAAAGCTCACACAATCACATCTGTCTTCACAATGCTGACCCCTGACAATGTGTAGGCAAGGATACACAGGAGTAGGGTTTGGAGGTAACTTCTGGATCCATCAGAACATTGGACCAGTCTCCCAGGAGTCGGAGCTCTCTTCTCCAGCATTGGACTGCCCTTTGTGGGTCCCTGTTGGCTGGCATGGCCTCTTCTGGGGCACAGGTCCTGTCCCTGACTCGAGGAGTGGTCCACATGTGCTTCGAGTCAACTTCTAGCTCCAAAATTCTATAGACACTCTCTTCAGTGGCATTTCTTTGTCTTATTTTTTGAACACTTTGCAGTCTAGGTTGGCACATATGACTAAACCATTCCTTATCATCTTCATGGTCCCATAGAAATAACTCTTCATTGGGAACAAGGCAACCTGGCCTTGCTGAACTTGGGTGAGACGTGGAATGTCTCTTCACCTCAATGTTCTCAACTGTAAAATGGGCATATTTATTCCTTATCTACCCACCCAGTTGGGGCACTTTGCCGTGAGGAACTAAATCCATTACATAAGTTGGGGGTGGGGTGGGTGGGAGGGGGAGCTTAAGGTGCACCACAGGTGGACGGGAGGAATAGCATTCGGTGATGGGCTTGTACCAGTACTATAGATGAGGGAACCGGCTGCAAATACAAGACTGCAATCCTAATTACCTTCAGATGCTGACCTATGTAAATATGCCTATTTTGCTTCTTTGGGAGGGGGGAGGGGAAGAGATGGGGTGAAATTCATTAACGTCCTGGATTTTTTTGCAGCAGTTTCAAGGAAAATCTTTAGGAGGAAAAAGAACAGCTGTTTTTCTGCATGCCGCGGTGGGAGAGAGATGGAGAAGCACCCTACTCTTCTCTTTTTCTTGTCCTGTTCTCTTCTGGGCTGAGAGGTACATTTGTCCGCTAACAGCTTACCCAAGTCCCCTCAGACAAAGCCCGCAGACATTCCAGTCATTTCCGGTGTGTGGCCTTTTTACTTCTGAAACCTGTTTGGGCGCAGGTTTGCTGCGAGTTGCCCCCACACAAGAGGGCTGCCTGCATGGCGTTGGATGTGAGATGCCAGGCAGATGGCTTTTTTTCCTGGCAAGATAAGACTACATTAAGTATGACTTTATGAATAGTCTCTCTCCCAGCCCCAGTCCCCGAGGGGGGCCCCGTGATTGGTCAGTTATATGATTATAATGGGCATTAATTATACCCAGAAGCTAAGGGCAAGCAGGCCTAACTTAAAAAGGCCTGGGTGATAAGGGTGTGGGCAAACACAATAGGTTAACAACAGCTTCATTCTTCCTAAAGGACAAAGGAATTACTTCTTGAAAAATGAGAGATTTTAGGAAAACGGTTGAACAGAGGAACAGGGGAAAAAAAAAACCACACAGAAATGCTTCCAGCTTTTCACCGCTTAGGGGAGCAGGGGCACATATGGATTAACCCTGTGTGGACCACAGTGGCGCCATAGAGGGCAGTCATCAGCTCACCCCGATGGATGCTGGGAACACTTGGATTTCACAGACACTCCCTAACAAAGGGAATTCTCATGATTAAACGTACATTTAAGCCAAGAAACAGCTGGCCAACCTACATCCTGATACAAACACCCTTTACAAGGCTTCCTCTTTGTTGTTGTTTTTTAAAATATTTTTTTAAATAATTCTTTATTGTTAAAAGTATTACATAGGCTCCCTTCCCTCCCCCCTTTGACTCCCCCCACCCCAGGCCTTCAGCACCCTGTTGTCTGTGTCCATGGGTTACGCACATTTGCATACAAGGTCTTTGGTTGATGGCCTCCCGCCACCCACCCTTCCCCACCCTCCCTCCGGAATCGGCACTCTGTTCCAAGCTTCCACGTCTTTGGGTCCACTCCGTTCCTCAGTTTATTTTGTTCCTTAGATTCCACATATGAGACAAGGCTTCCTTTCTTAATCCAAACGCTTCTTCAGCAGCTGTTTCCCAGGCTACAAACTTATCCTCAGCCTGTGGCGCTTGTCAACCAGAGTGCTCGCCAAAGTCCGGAGGGCTGTACGTTACCGTGCATAAGCGACAGCGTGGGCACAGAGAGGCAACGCTCATCTCAGAAGGAACTTTCTGGAAAGAGGGTGATGGGGAGCAGGAGGAAGACACACAGGTGAGGGAGGATGGCTTGTTTCTGGGAGGACAGCTGACTCTGGTGTCTGGCACATAGGAAGGGACTTTTCGTTTATTTCCTCCCTAAAAACTAGCTCTCGACCCATGATTTCAGGGTTCACAGGGAACCAGGCGGGGGTGTGGTAGCCCAGCTGCTGTACTGCTAGTTCCCTTCAGAGCATGCGGCCACATTGACCAGAACACACCCCTTCCTGGTCTAGAATAGACCTTCCACACACCTGAGTGTAAGGGCAGTGCAAGAGTGCAGACCTGCCAATAGGGATGCAGAGGAAATGCCCTGCCCTGAACCTTCCCTGACCAATCAACAGGGGCCACACACGTTACCCCACCCCACTACTTCCAGCTCTATAAATCTGTTGTTTCCCTGGAACCCGCACTTCCTCCCCGCTGCACCGCTGCGCCGGTGAGCGCGTGTGGGAAGTTCGAGTTAACTCGAATAATAAAGGCCCTCATGTTTTTGCATCAGAGTCGGGCTCACTCGTGGTCTTTGGGGATCATGACATCTGGGCTAACACTGAGGTGTTTCAGTCCAGGAGGCAAACAGTTTTGTGGCAGATGAGCTCACTTGGTTTGATGGCTGAGTCAGTGAGTCTGAGCCCTGCTCAGTGTTCTTAGACTTTTCTACCAGGCCCCTTGTGCTCTGACCCGTTATTCATCAGTCCTCATCTCCTGCTATGCTGCCACTGGTTCACTCTGATCCAGCCACATGGCCTTCTTGCTCTTGCTCAAATGGGCCTACTTCTTGCCTCAAGACCTTCTCACTCACTCTTCCGTCTGCCTAGAGCTCTCTCCCCCCAAAATAGTCATAGCTCCCACTCACTTGCATCAGGTCTCTGCTTAAAGACACCTTCTCTGCT
Organism: Murina feae; assembly: GCA_004026665.1. Classification (NCBI taxonomy): domain Eukaryota; kingdom Metazoa; phylum Chordata; class Mammalia; order Chiroptera; family Vespertilionidae; genus Murina; species Murina feae. The sequence continues at coordinate 25,146 of PVJC01015269.1, forward strand.
CCCCTTTTTGGTTGTCATGGTCACAAGTTACATTTTTATACATTGTGTGCCCATCAACATGGATTTATGATTATTGTTTTATGCAGTTGTCTCTCTTTTGAATGAGGGTGGGGGGTGGGGTGGGGAGAGGAGTTACAAACCAAAAATAGATCAATGCTGTATTTTATACTTATTTCTGTTGATATAACTTTTAACAATGTTCCTTATTTCTGTGGGTGAATTTGAGTCATTGTCTGAAAGGCATTTCAACCCGAAAAAGTTCCTTTAGCATTTTTTGTAAGGGAGATCTCCTAGAGACTACTTTCATTTCTGTTTATTTGGGAATGTCTTAATTTTTTCTTCATACCTGAAGGTATTTTGGGCAGATAAGAATTCTTGGTTGGTAGATTCACCCCCCCCCCTTCAATATTTTTTGACAGATCACTCCACTGCTTTCTGGCCTCCATGGTTTCTGAAAAGGAATCAGCTGTTAATCTTACTGAAACTCACTTGTGCATGGCGAATTACTTCTCTTGTGGCTTCTGAGATTCCCTCTTCATCTTTGTTATACAGTTCGATTATACTTTATTTCTGAATGAATCTCTTTGAATTTATCCTGTTTGGAATTTGTGGGGGCTCTTGGATGTGCAGGTTAATGCTTTCATCAAAACTGGAAAACTTTAGCCATTATTTCTGCAAATAATCCTTCCCTTTCTCTCCCTTCTTTCCTGGAACTCCAGTTATGCATATGTTGGTATTCTTGATGGTGTCCTACACATCTCTTAGGTTGTTAATGTTCCTTCATTCTGTTTTCCTTCTGCACCTCAGACTAGATAATCTCAATTAATTCAATTTCAAATTTGCCAGTTCTTTCTTCTGTCTGATCAAATATGCTATGAGCCCATCTAGTAAGTATTTTATTTTTGTTATTGTAACTTTCAATTCTAGAGTTCCCATTTGGCTTTTTAAAATAATTTATATATACATATATTCTCTATTTGGTGGTACATTGTGCCCATGGTTTCTTTTAATTATTTAAACATATTTAAAATAGTTGATATAAAGTCCTAGCCTACCAAGTCCAACATCGAGGCTTGCTTACGAACAGTTGGTATTGATTGCTTTTCTTCCTGTGTACAGGCCATCCATTTTTGTTTCTTTACCTACTTTGCAATTTTTTGTTGAAAATTTTCAATTATTATAATGTGGCCATTCTGGAAATTAAATTCTCCTCCTTCCCAAGGCTTATAGATACTGCATGTTGTAGTAGTTGTTTGCTTATTCAATAACTTTTCTGAACTAATTTTGTTAAGCCTATATCCTCTGTCATTTATAAGCACTGAAATCTCTGTTCCATTAGCCTGGTAATCAGGTAGACATTAGACAGGGATTTCTTTAAAAGTCTGCAACAACAACACTCCAAGTCTTTGCGATTATGCTCTGGTGTGTACTGGGAAATTCCTTCAACACCCCACCAAGTAGTTGACAACTCTGCCTTGCCCTTTGTTCTTGAAGGTTAGTCAGAGAGGAGAGCTAGGGCTGCTTCATTTCTTTCCTGAGTATAAAACCAGCCCTGGGCATGCATGTGGCCTTTGAGATTTTTAAGAAAATGTCAGAGTTTTCTAAAAGCATCTAATTCCCCAGCTTTTTCTCCCAGACTTATTGCTTAATCAGTTGTTTGCCCAATTGTTATCTATTATCCAAGTACCTGGGCTAGTATATTTGCCCTTAAATGTCTTTGACAAGTGCCCCCCCCCCCCCAAAAATAACCATCTCAGCACCAGGAGAGTTTTGAGATAAAGGCAAGATACTAGTAAAGGCAATCCCTTTGAACTGCTTCTTCCTTCCTTCCTTCCTTCCTTCCTTCCTTCCTTCCTTCCTTCCTTCCTTCCTAACTTCCTTTTGTCCACAAATATAAGATATGCCAGCCCTGCCTACACACTAAATATGAAACACTAAAACACACACCAAACAATCAGACTTTGTTTCTGCCCTCATTGAGTTTACAACCCACTGGGTGAGTCAGAAATGAAAAGAACAATCACAAATGATTAATTACCATTGAACCGAACCTTAGTAACAACAGAAGCTTGCACCCTAATCTCAGGGGTCATGAATTGCAGCCCCAAAGAAAGGACATTGAACTTGGGATGAAGAGGAGGAAATAAGAATAATAATGCAGAAGTAAAGGAAGTATTCAGGAGGAAGGGTCAGGGGTGTGCAAAGGCCCTGAGGCAGGACGGTATGGGTGGCTGGGGACATACAGCGAGACAGTGTGCTGGGCATGAGATAGAGAACAGGCGATGGTACCAGATGAGACTGGAAACGGAGTGGAGCAGGAAGCATGTCATCCAGGGAGTTTCATTGTCATAAAACCAGTGCAGAGAGGGTATCCACACTTACTCTCTAAGACACCAGCATGTCCCCTATAACTCACATCAGCCTGATCCTGCACCCTCACCACAAAGAAATAATAAAACTCCAATTTGACATTCTTAACATCTCAGCTGATTCCAACTGAAAGCAATCTAGATGAACTCCTTGGGATAAACTTTGGTCATTTCAGAATGTGATCTCATTCATCCTGCATTTTCCTCACTCCTCCTTCAGTCCTCTTCCCTAAGCAGCCTGGCAATACAGTGTTGTTTGTTTGTTGGCGGGGGTGGGGGGTGGGGGGTGGGGGGTGGTTTCAGTTCTAACCTGACATTGTGGGGACATGTGTCCTGTGGGCTTCTCTTCCTTGTGCCACCCTGGGGTCCTCACCAAGCTCTTCGGAGATGGGTCCCAACCCTTAGTCCCTGGTGCCTGGTACCTGCTGGGATGAGGCTGCCTCCCCCTTCCCATTTCTACACAATCCACAACCACTGGCTGCCAAACACCAAAGTCCTCACCTTGGTAGCTTCCTTCTCTTCTCTTCTCTTCTCTTCTCTTCTCTTCTCTTCTCTTCTCTTCTCTTCTCTTCTCTTCTCTTCTCTTCTCTTCTCTTCCCTTCCCTTCCCTTCTCTTCTCTCCTCCTCTCCCCTCTCCTTCTCTCCCCTCCTCTTCCCTCCTTTCCCCTCCTCTTCCCTCTCTTCCCCTCCCCTCCCCTCCCGTCTCCTCTCCTCCCTTCCCCTCTTCCCTTCCATACTAAGGCTGTGTGACCATGTGATAAGCATACCTCTTCACATGCAAGATGGCCTGTGTGCTTTTTAAGTAGTTAGGGTGGGTTACTTGGATGCACACCCCATTCTCTTGCCCATGCCTGGGTCACCACTCAGCCACCAGTTTGCCTAGGACTTTCCCAGTTTTCACACTAAAAATTCTGAGCCTGCCTGGCCAGCATGGCTCAGCAGTTGAGCATCAACCTATGAACTAGGAGGTCAAGGTTCCATTCCAGGTCAGGGCACATACCCAGGTTGCCAGCTCAATCCCTAGTGAGGGGCATGCAGGAGGCAGCCGATCGATGATTCTTTCTCAACATTGATGCTTCTATCTCTCTCTCTCTCCCTTTCCCTTCCTCTCTGAAGTCAATACACACACACACACACACACACACACACGTTTTAAAAAAATATTCTGAGCCTGGGACAACCTTCTATCTCAGACAAGCAGAGTCAGTTAGCAACCCTACACCCATTCCTCCGCGTAGCCTGTGGCTAGAAGTCAGGGACCAAAGATAGAAGCACAGAAAAGAGCCTGTACTGACCCAGATAAGGAAGGAAGTACAGTGGCCCAACCCCTGGACACCACAGGCTCCCATGCAGGTCTCCCTCCACCTTGGTGAGAATACAAAACATCCTCCTTGCTTATACGTTCATCAAGGAACAGGTCCCTCACTGCAGAAATGAATCTGACCACGTGAATAGAACACATGCTGTCCAGTGTGGGGATAAAGTAGCTAAGCCTGTGCCGAAGTCAGAAGAGAAACAAGAATGCATCTCAGTTTATGCAAACATTATCTAATTCTTATTTATTTGGTTAACACTCTGGAGCAGGAGAAAAAACGTCCAATGTTATAGTTTCAGCATCAAAAACACATGTAGAGCAGCTCTGGCTGGCCCACGCGGGTGGAAACCGCCCCTTCGGAAGGGGCGAGGAAGAAGGCCTTTGTATTGCTGAGTGCTCAAGTTCCTGACGGAGCAGATCAAGGACAGATGTGAATGGATTTCTCGACTTCATCTCTCACAGGGAGCGTGCGACGGAAGGCAGCTGGGGGAAAGCGCGCCCAGCACAGCCTTCTCTCTGGAAATGGACTTATTTCATGAGCCAACTAGGAGCCATCAGGGGTGGATGCCTGGATTCCCAGAGAGAAACCTGATTTGGAGGTCAAGGGCAATGCCAGGAGCTTCTCCTGGTGTCACCGGAAGTCCCTTTTCCTCCCTCGGGGAAAGGTCCCTCTTCAAAACAATGCCCAGCTGCCTCTTCTGTCTGGGGGAATGGCCCCCGGGGGGATGGGGCTGGGACACTCACTGGATGCTGTGTCCTATGCCAAGCGCTTTACATGCATCCTCTCCTTTGATTTGCAGAATGGTCTGTTGAGGACGGCCTTGCAGGTCCTCAGGCCTTTGTGCAAGAATGCTTGGGGCTGCTGATGTGTCTCAAACTCACGCCTTCCTGAGCCCAGGTTTTAATAAGGGATCATGTGGGCATAGATTCTATAATACATACACCCCTTGGAGGATCTGTGGGAGCAGCCTTTGATGACACACATTAGTCTTCCCACGTTTGGGGAGACAAATAACAGCCATGAATCACTTCACGTCAAATGAGGTCAGACCGCACCACTGAGTGAGTCTAAGCGCCAAACATCTGGGTCCATGCTTGGTCCTGCTGGACTCTGAGTTCAGCCAGTCCTGGCCCTGTTGTTGCCCGGCCCCTGGTCGGCCTGCTCTCTGGGCCCCGGGCCTGGGTGCTGTGCTGAGTCCCCAGGCCCCGCTAGGTTCCTCAGCTGCATGGGCCCTTAGCACCCACCCTCCCTTCATCGAACCCTCAAGAAGGAAGATGGGTGGGCTTACAAAAAACAAAAGTGTGGCCCTAACCAGTTTGGCTCAGTGGCTAGAGTGTCGGCCTGTGGACTAAAGGGTCCCAGGTTCAATTCTGGTCAAGGGCATGTACCTTGGTGTGAGCACATCCCCAGTAGGGAGTGTGCAGGAGGCAGCTGATCGGTGTTTCTCTCTCTTCGATGTTTCTCTCTATCCTTTTCCCTTCCTCTCTCTAAAAAAGTCAATAAAATATCTTTGAAAAAAGCTAAAGTGTGGCTCATTTTTCCAAGAATGAGACACCCTTGGACTCCCTGCCTGAGGCCCCCCCACAGCATGAGAACATTCCGGGTGTCTTGCACTATGATGTTTCCAGGGCAGCAGAGTGGGGCCATCTGCCCACACAGGGAGCCTGGCTCAATATGTACGAACCATTCACCCGCAGATGCTTCTGGGAAAGAAGTCGAAGGCACCCCCGAGGTGGGCAGGCGTCTCCCTGACTCGGAGGTGAACTCAGGGACACACTGAATGGAAGGTTTGTGGGCGAGGCCCAGGTGAACTCACCCGGGAAGGAGAAAGTGGGGAGACCTGTGAGCCCAGCCTTCCCCGGGGGGGTATGTCAGTCTGAGCTCCTTTTTGTTTTAATATATTTTATTGATTTTTTACAGAAAGGAAGGAAGAGGGATACAGAGTTAGAAACATCGATGAGAGAGAAACATTGATCAGCTGCTTCCTGCACACTCCCTACTGGGGATGTGCCCGCAACCAAGGTACATGCCCTTGACTGGAATCGAACTCAGGACCCTTCAGTCCGCAGGCCAGCGCTCTATCCACTGAGCCAAACCGGTTAGGGCTGAGCTCCTTTTTGAAAAACAGATTAATCCGTGGTGGTTGCTGTCCTCTCCCTCTTCCCTGGTTTCTGGCCACGAGGAAGCAAAGGGTCCAGAGAAGAGAGGCCAAAGCCATGAGGAAGTGTGGGTGCTGCGGGGCTGGGAGCCGTGGAGCTGGTGGGGCTGGTGGGGATGGGGCTGGGGACAGCGGGGCGGAGGGTGGAGGCCCTCCCTGTCCCTGCTGCACCATGCCATGGCCTGGTGGGCGCCAGCTGGTTCCTGGCTAAGTCACGCTTACGGGGGCCTGGCCTGCGGCTCTGTGGGGCTGCAGTAAGTTGGGGGCCACCCAATTGCACACCTGCCTCTTCATTCAAATGGGGAATGTCTTTCAAGACGCTGCAAAAGCCTCGGAACCGAGGACCCAGGGAACTGCAGCAGGAAGGCGGTGTTCTTAGTCCCCTATGGCCCAGCCAGTGTTCCAGCCTTCAAAGCGCCAGGTAGGCGGCTGACAGGCTGACTGAAAGAGCGAAAAAGAATCTTCTGCGAGAACTTTCCGTCTCTTGGCCCATGTCCTCGCCTGGGGAGAAAGTGCTCCTGAGAGCGGGGCATGGGGAAGGGGAGGGGGAGGGGTGCTCACTCTGATGCCCCAGGCCAGAGAGGGTCCAGGTGGGCACCCTGGAAACAAGAGATGGCACAGGAGTGCAGCCTCATCCAACTGCCACTCCCTGGTGGTGGCTCCCTGCCGGGCACTGTGCTGCAGGCTGTATGTGGGGACCACCGTCCTGTGTCACCAACTCTGAAACAGACACCCAGGACATATTTCACCATCACCACAGTCTGGGTGTGTCTGGCTGTTCGTAGATTCTTAGCAAGGAGTCGTAGTTTGACCAGCAGCATTTTTTTTTAAAACATATTTTCAGCGAGTGGTGCAGAAAATAGTGGTGCCTCCTGTAACTGGAGCGAGGCAGCACTGTGAAGCTACATGCATCAGGTTTCAATCCTGGCTTTCTCTGCTTTTGAGCAAGTTGATTAGTTCCTCAGACCCTCTGAACCTCAGTGTCTCCATCTGTGAAATGGGAATATTAATGAAGCGAGTGCTCGGTCAGCTGAAGTTCCTTTATTAGTAGTGGTATTATTGTTGTTGTGATGATGGACAGAAGACATAGGACCTTTCATGGCATCACATCTTCTACACTCTGCTCCTGGGGCCCTGCCACCCTGTCCACTTGGCTCCCCAGTTGCTGGGCTGCTGACACCTGACATATCCAGTCACTGCCCTCCATGATGCTCAGGCAAGCTGGGTCCACAGCCCAGGCCCTCCCTACGACCCCAGTTCTCAGAGAGTTCCCTCTGCTACTTCTCATCACAAGCCTGGGAGGAAAGGACCATGATGCCATTTCCTAGATAAGGAAATAGAGGCTCAAAGAGGTTTAGTGTCAGGTCCCAACTCATACAGCCAAGATGTGGACATAGCCTAGATTTGAGCTCAAGGATGACCACAATGACCTGGTGACCCCCTGCCCTGCCTTACAGCCAGAGGTTAGACCAACTGCCTGGGGAGCTACTGTTTGCCACAGAATCCGACACAGCCTGAAGCAGGAGAAAAGGGGGAAAAGGCATCCAGCTGCTTAGGGACTTTGGCCTGTTTTCAGAATTAAGAGCTGTACCCTCGACCCGCCCCAACCCCGCGAGGGAGGGGGCTGCGAGCGCCTCTAGGGGCCCCACCCAGCACTGACCCTTTGGGCTTGTTCCAGAGGAAGATTAGTGATGCCCTTGCTGGGAACTCCCACAAATCTGCACAGGAAGAATATGACCACAAGGACTTTCTAGAAAATATGGCTTCCACTGCTCTCCCTTAGCCCCATTCCTGTGGGTGGTTATAACCTGACCAAAACAGAGGAAAGAATTTCAGGAATCCTCATCTGAAGAGAGCATAAAATGCCAGCCTCCGGCAAGCCTTAAAAATCCCCTTCCACCCCAGTGACCCTTCTCCTCCCTTTGTCTGGAATGTTCCCTCCCAGCCCACTCTACCTAGTGAACTCTCAGACTCTCTTCAAAGCCCAGCTCCAATGTCACCTCCTCTGAGCTGCCATCCCAGATTTATCCAGGAATATGGCCAGTGCCCCCTCAGAAGTTGTGGATACCTATTAGAGGCTTGTTACTGGAGTTGTCAGTTTTCTTATCCGTCATCTCGGCAGACAGCACAGTGCTCAGTATACAGTAGGTGCTCAATAAATGCAGATGCCACAAATATATTCATGAATAAAAACCTGCAAATTGCAAGAGAGCCATAGGTTAGGTCTTTGCACCAGCCGGTCCTGGTACATTTGATTGAAAGGTTTATGACAGTGGCCATAATGCTAGTAAAAGTAAGGGCACTTGCTGCCAAGGCCTCCGCTTTGGAGGCGTGAATAGAGTCTGGTGGGTTCAGGTCCTGGTAGCCTTGTCTTTACTGCCCTCTTGTGGCCAAAAGTTGCTGCAGCCGCAGAAAAAGCTGGTGCTTTCATTGAGGCCACAGAGAGGGAGATTTTCTGTCTCCTGAAGCAGATTTTTTAGGATCCCTGATTCGTGTTGAGTCCAGTCCCAAATACCCTGTTCATATCTGTGGTCCTCTGTTCAATGCCTTGAAAATATGTTTAAAAGACTAATAGAGCATGGACGCAGACAGTGGGGGTGGTGAGGGCCTGGGGCGGGGTGTTGGGGTGAGCTGGAGGGGGTTGGTGGGAGGGGGGCGGGCGGAAGGGGACATGTGCAATACTTCCAGCAATAAAGATTTTTTATAAATTAAAAAAAATTTAAGGAATAATAGATAACTAATAGAGCCTGATCGGCCTCAAAATGAACATCAAAGAAATGCCAATAAATAAGGAAAGGGAGGGAGGGAGGGAGGGGGGGAGGGAGGGAGAGAGGGATACGAAAGAAAGAAAGAAAGAAAGAAAGAAAGAAAGAAAGAAAGAAAGAAAGAAAGAAAGAAAGAAAGAAAGAAAAAAAGAAAGAAAGGCCAAGTATTCATCACCTCTGGCTTAGGACTGTGCTGGGTACGTGGGTGTGGATGGGGAGGGTGTGACAAAGTCTATGGCATATTTCTGCTCTCAGAGACCTCACACTCTATCTGTAACACCTCCACTAAAAGTGTCTGGTTCAGGATGACACTGAATGACACTGTCTACTAATAAAGAATCATAAAATACCTGCCAACCTCACAGCCAAGGTCTGGAATCAGATAGCCCTGGGTGTCTATCCTGGTCCCACCACTCACTGCCTACATGACCTTGAACGAGTTACTTCATTACTCTGAATGTCTCCTCACCGCAAAATGGGTCCAGTAGAAGCTCTTCCCGGGTCACAGTGATTAAATGAGATGACATGTGCCAAGACTTCAGCATGGGGCCCAGTGCGGAGTAATTCCCATAAGCATGTGAGCCATTTTTGTTATAAGTAGTAAGATGTACTAAAGAGCTGGATAAGTATATTCCTAATCATGTCCTTCTCAAGGCAGATCACGTTTTTAAAGTTTTCAGAGCCCATTGCAATAAGGTGTTTATTAATAGGACAGTGCATCAAGAGCAAGATGACCACCCATAGGGCATCTTTGTCTGCAGGCTGCATGGAAAAGATGGGCTGCCACTTGCCTCTAGCAAGACAAGTTTAATTTCCCCCTCCTTTACCTGCAGCAGACATCACTAATCAATCACAATGCCCTTCTACGCTTTGGTAGACATCACTAATGGAACCTAGCCCTCCTTCTCAGAAACCATACATATAATCTCAGGGGCTATGATCGAGCTCCAGGCAGTCACACCAATTAAGCAGAGTAGGAAAATGGCCTAAAACCTAGTTTACCTTTCTAGGTCTTGACACACAGGTAGATTTAAGATGAAAGGGGGAGGGGGCCATTTTAGCTAGAGGAAGTAAAGGATGCTGAATGTCAAGTAAGAAGACAGATCTGATAGGAAAAAGAAGTGAGTGAGGGGCTGCCATCTGGAGCCCAGGACGCCTGGCTGACTCACGCAGGAGGCAAAGGGAACCATGGAGGGTTGTTGGGCCATACGGATGTGGCAGCTGCCACATCAGCTGAGGGGCAGGATCTCTCTGGCGGCCAGCGCCAGGCAGACTGGCCCGAGGCCTGAGGCCTGAGAAGTGGTGAGCAGAGTTGGAACGCAGGACCAGGTGCTGAGGGAGATAAGCACCAGGGGTACCAGGAAGGAAGCTGTCTTGGGCTTCATGACGCCTGGCACATCAGAAATGAAGGAAGTGGGGCCCTCAGAGCTGCCTCTCTGACCTTGAGTTCTGCAGCTGGGAGAATAATGGCACCTCCAGCAGGAAGTGGGGTTGGGGCACAGGGAGAGGATGCACTTTGTCTCAGCCGAGGAGGAGGAGGAGGAGGAGGA
>PVJC01015270.1:0-16151 GCA_004026665.1 Murina feae
TTGTGGTCAGGCCAGCCTTTTCCTGCTCCCTGATCCCCGGAAGGGACCTGGGAAGCCGCCAAGCAGGCCGCCAACTCTTTCCCACTCACCCGTCCCCTGCTGCCTTCCTTTCCCACTTCCCGGTGCCGCCAAGGGGTCTGGGGAGCTGCCAAGCAGGACCCTGGCCCCTGCAGCCTTGCTTTCCCGCTCCCCGGTGCCCTGCAAAGGGCCTGGGCAGCCACCAAGCAGGCCACCGGCCCCTTGCCGCCTCTTACCCGCTTCCCGGTGCCCTCCAACCCTGGGCCTCTTTCCCATCACGGGTCCTGGGTCCTGCGCTGTCCCGCCCTGCAGCCGCTCTGTGCACTCGGGAGGTCCCTCAGCCTGGCCTGTGCCCTCTCGCAGTCTGGGACCCCTCTGGGGATGTCCACCTGTTGGCATGCCTGACCAGCCTGGGTGAGGGCTTTCAGGCTGCCCACAGCTCCCATTGACCCAACGTCCCAGCAAGGCCGGCTGGACACAGGTTCTGGAGTTTTTTCTCCTATAATTGATACTGTTCCTTGAAGGCCTGGGGTAATTTATCTTCTATAATTGATACACTGTTCCTTCAAGGCGGCCTTCTAACTACTAACGAAGCCTCCTCTGCCTCACCTCGCAGCGTCTATAATGAAACAATTGTTACTTTTTACTGGTTAGGCCGGAGCTGCTCTTTCCTTCAGCTCCGGAGGATTCTGTGATTGTTACAATGTTTCAAAAAGCTGTGTTTCGCTAGAGGCAGTTTAATCGGAGCTGAGCTGAGGGGCGCAGCTTCACTTTCGCTTCTGCCGCAATGGAAAGGGCTGTTTACTCAGGTCCTGGAGTGGCGGCCACCATGTTGGCTGGGCTAATTTGCATACAACCGCTATGATTGGCTGGTGGGTGTGGCTTACCCTGTCTCGGAGAAACGGTTAATTTTAATATTTCGCTTTTATTAGTTTAGATGTTTAACAATGTTTTGCAAAATTGAGCCTAATTCAGTGCAGACTGAGATAGACGACCAAAAAGAAGAGTGCTGCAAAATAAAAACAATACTAAAAACATTACATGCACTTTTATTCATATTTTATTAAGTTACTTTATTTCTTGTAATTTGTTGGAAATTATCCTTTTTGTTAATATCTAAATATCTTATTTCTCTAATTTACTTGACAATTACACCTTTGGAAATTAGTAATAGTCATTATTTTATTCTTAATATAAGACTTTAATTATCTTAATTTAAAATTTATATATATATATATAATATATATATAATATAAATATATATTTTGATTTTTTACAGAGAGGAAGGGAAAGGGGTAGAGAGTTAGAAACATCAATGTGAGAGAAACATTGATCAGCTGCCTCCTGCACACTCCCTCCTGGGAATGTGCCTGCCGCAACCAAGGTACATGCCCTTGACTGGAATTGAACCTGGAACCCTTCAGTCCACAGGCCGATGCTCTATCCACTGAGCCTAACCAGTCAGAGCTATCTTAATTTAGTTTTACTATGTCTTGTGTAATTTGAATCAAGACATGCTTTATTTTCTGGAAATTTAGAAAAAATGATAAGAACTTAGAATTGTATATGTACAGAGATGATATGATATTTATTTTTTATATATACTTATTATTATTGATAGTATTATAGATATTTCCCATTTAAAAATACAATATATTTTTATAAGTTAGACAGAAAATCATTTTTTCACCTATTGGACTACTTTTTTTATAATGTAAATTTAAGTCAGTAACAACCCACTTAAGCGAGTTTCCTGGCTGCTTGGGAATGTTGAGGGTTGTATTGCATGCTTGTGAATGATGACATTCAGAGAAGTAGAGGTGGGCTCAACTCTTCCCTGGGCTAGCCTTGCCTGTGATGTCTCCTGACCTTCCTCATCACTGCCCACCCACCCACCAGATACAGTCCTCTATCTCCTCGGTAAGGGTTTTTCTGTGCAGTACAGCGAAAGGTCTTTCTCAAGCACAGATAGGTTATATCTATTATTCTCCCCTGTCTAAAATTCTGGCACTTTGTTAGGGAAGAAAATGAAATTGACTTGGTATCATGTGTCCTCACAAAGCACATCTGACTGTCCTTCACCACCTTGCCCTCATCTGGGTGATTGCAAATTGATTACTCCACAGTTTGTTCCAATTTCTTCCCACCTATTAAAATTTTAAGCTGACCAGTTAGTGATTATAAAGATAAAACTTTTCATTTCAAAAATGAGCAATGTCATTAGTTCCTCCTATAATTCCAAGAACACTCTATAGCTGCCATCCATTATCACAAATATCTGCTGATGTCTGCTGATGACTTCAAAGCATATGGTCTGGCCCTTTGGGCCTGGCTCCTTCCCCCTGTGAATCTTCCCTCGTTACTTTTTCCAGATCTCAATTTACCCGGTCCAGCAAATGCCTGCTAATTCTCTGGATTTTCTTGTGTATATTGAATTTATTGATGTTCCTACCTGTACAGAGATGAATCATTCTTCTTCTGCAAAAGAAGTGGGGATGTTGAAGGAACATAGCGGAAATTCTTTAAGGCACTGTTGTGAGTTATTCACATTAGAATATTACATATTTTTCCCAGTGCTACATAACTTCCCAGATGACTGTTCAATTGACTATGTGTGTTGAAATTCAAATCAAGAGATAATTATTCAAAGATTATAAGAAAAAGACTTGTAGGGTTTCATAAAATCTGTGATGAAAGTGATCATAAGATTTTAGTTGTATGATAATGCATTGTGTTACAGAACAAGGGGGTCTGCCCACTCAACTCACAGCAAAGCCGAATACTGCACACCTATTTTGCCGTCGAGAAATTGGAGTCATTTATTGGTGAGCCAGGAGAACAAGATGGGAAGCTACTGATTTAAATCCAAACTCTGATAGCTTTTGATCAAGGATTTTTAAAGGCGGAGATTGAAGTTTAGAAGTCAGGGGTCAAGGATGAGGCTCACTAGTTAGTTCATGTGCAAGCTTCAGTGGTTTCCCTTGGTCTGATTAGTCCAATTCCTGATGTCATCTTGTTTGACGCCATTGTCACTGTGGTCAGGTGATTTAACCAGGTTGAAAAAAAACACAACAAGTTTCTGCAAGACATATCATGATATTATCTTCAAAGCAAAAAGGCAGAAACTAAACTCTATGACCATTGTTATTTTTAGAGCTATCATTGCTTTGTGCTTAGCTAGCTATATTTCGCTATTATCTCAAGCAAAGTGTACTTTAAAATGCTTTTCCTGGAACTTGCTTTACAGGAAGGCCTCCAAGACATGACTAACATACTTTATAATCTTTGACTGTTAGATGTGTGACAACTGAAGGAATTGAAATATTTAGTGCCCTGCCCAGTGTGGCTCAGTTTGTTGGAGTGTCATCTACACCAGAAGGTTTTGGGCTCGATTCCCAGTCAGAGCACATAATGCAGATTCAGTCCCCAGTAGGGGTTGGTATAGAAGGCAACTGGTTAAACTGGTTAATGTTTCTCTTTTACATTAATCTCTCTTCTCTCTCTCTCTCTCTCTCTCTCTCTCTCTCTCTCTCTCTCTCTCTCTCTTTCTCTTCTCTCTCTCTCTTTCTCTTTCTCTTTCTCTTCTTCTCTCTTTGAAACCAATAAGAACATATCATTGGGTGAGGCTTAAGAAAAAAAAAAACATTTAGTTGAAGCCTATACCTACATCTCTAAACTCTGTCATCTAACACCTAAACATGTTCACTGTTAGCTGTCAGCTTCAATTCAATAATAAACAAATAGGTTTCAAAGTAATTAGTAAATATTCCTGATAAGAAGGACCTCTTACTCTTTTTTTTTATTGATTTTTTTAAAAAAATTATTGATTTCAGAGAGGAAGGGAGAGGGAGAAATAGGAACATCAATGGAGAGAGAGAATCATCCATTGGCTGCCTCCTGTGTGCACGCACCGCCCCACCTGCACACACCCTAACCAGGGATCAAACCCAAAATTCAGGTAGGTACTCTGAGTAGGAATTGAACCCACAACCTCTTGGTGTACAGGATGATGCTCCAACCAATTGAGCCACCCAGCCAGGGCTCCTCTTGGGCTTCTTAATTAAGGATGTTAGGGAACTGCACTAGTCCTTCCAGTCATTTGCCACTTAGTGGCTGTACCGATAACTTACTAAATGGCATGCTTGCTTCCTGAAAGAAGTTAAGCAAATTACCAAAGTGCAGGGCACATTGAAAAGCTGTCCAGGAAGGGCAGGAAAGGCTGACAAGCTCCAGGACCAACAATAGCACAAGCTGCTGAGTTGGTTTCAAAGCTGCACACTATTGTGAGACCAACAGACTTTCACTATTAATATTCATCAGATATGGGATATGCTTTTTTGTGTGTTTTAGCATAGAAATCTCTGCCAAGTCCAAGATCATAAAATTTTAAATTTACATTTTATTTTTAAAGTTTTAAAGATGTATTAGTCTTTGTGATTTTTTTAATACCATAGAAGATCTGAGTTAAAGTTTATTATTTTTTTGCATATAGTTGTTCAGTTGTTCCACACGTCGAAAGCAGTATTTTTTTCTTGATTAAGTTTCTTGTTGTAAGTGAATTGAATAAAGCTGTAAACACACACATACAGCCATTTTTTAGTTGATCATTGTGTCTCTGCTTTTATCTATATCACAATATCCCACTTTCTTAATGTTGGCAGCTTAATTATTGAGTCTTAAAATAAATGACTAATTGTTCTACACATTTCTTGCTTTTCAAAAGATTTTATGACTATTTTAACTTATTTTTGCTATACTCATTTTAGAATCAGCCTCTTAACATCTAGTCAACAATCCTGCTGTGATTTTGTTTTAAATATATTTTATTGATTTTTTACAGAGAGGAAGGGAGAGGGATAGAGAGTTAGAAACATTGATGAGAGAGAAACATCAATCAGCTGCCTCCTGCATACTCCCCACTGGGGATGTGCCCGCAACCAAGGTACATGCCCCTGACTAGAATCGTACCTGGGACCCCTGAGTCCACAGGCCGATGCTCTGTCCACTGAGCCAAACCGGTTAGGGCCCTGCTGTGATTTTTATTGGTATTACTTTGAATCAAGAAGATAATCTGGGGAGAACATTTTAAAAATTTTGAGAACCATGGCTTAGCCACACAGGCCCTCTTTAGATAGTTGATGCTACTGTAAGTACTGATTTTACCTAATACCCTTTCTTTCCTATCAGAGCCAAGACTGCCACTTCTCTGCCTGGTCTACTGACCTTATGATTTGCTTTATAAGTACAACTTCTATTTCTTTCCACATTTTTGTGACACTTGAAAAGTTGATAGAAGCCCTGACCAGTTTGGCTCAGTGGATAGAGCATAGACCTGCGGACTGAAGGGTCTCGGGTTCGATTCCAGTCAAAGGCATGTACCTTGGTTGCGGGGGCACATTCCCAGTGGGGGCGTGCAAGAAGCAGCTGGTCAATGTTTCTCTCTCATTGATGTTTCTGACTCGCTCTCCCTCTCCCTTCCTCTCTGTAAAAAATCAATAAAAATATATTTTTAAAAAAAAAGTTGACAGGAGAATGGAAGCAAACTGATTTCATTAAAGATAGTTAAGCATGTACAAATTCTGTTCTCAGAAAATTATATTGCCAACTCAATCTCATGCTACCTTTTAACCTAAAAACCAATATTTTCTCAAATCTGTTTAATCTTCAGTTAATCACTAGAAGCACCTGACAGACTTAAGGTTTAATTTTCTCACAGGCTTATTATCTATGAAATTCCTGGTCCACATGATCTTATTGATATGACATTTCACAGGTTATTAATTAATTTAAAAGTTCTTAAAAATTAAGAAAAAAATCCACAATTTTTGCTCACACGGAAGCTAACCTAAATACTCAGACGTTAAAACACTGTTATTTCTGCAACACAAACACACACACACACACACATACACAAACATACACTAACCAGTGGAGACTGACTCCTTCATGTTTGTTTTAAATATTAAATATCTCACATTCCTCTGAATATCCATGCAGATTATTTACAAGACAACTTAAATAAACAGTAGTTTTTGAAACTAAGACTCCCAATCAGTTAAACCTTCTGAGATCCTCATTGTGCTTAAAACATGAATCTTCTTTAAAAACTTCAGATTTTCAATTTCTGTGACCTCTTAAGTCATGTGAATATAAAATTGAAGTGCCAAAGACTGTCTATAGAAATATATCTAATTTTATTATTTCAAAAATTATTTTATTTCTTTGCAAATGTACCCTCAAATTCTTCCCTTATAATTTATTTGTGATAATAGCATTGTCTCTACCAAAGTGCTTGTTTTCCTGTCTTTTCAATGATGACTCCATAGTAAACAGTCTTTCCTTTGTGACAAGAATGGGAAGAAGCTAATTGACCCAGGTAAATGGACTGTTTTAGTCTCCAGATCCCTTATTCAGATTATTCTTTTATTTACTTATATATTTGTACTAGTGACCCAGTGCGTGAAATCATGGGAGACACAGACCCATGGGAAATCGTGCGAAACGCAGGACCCAGACCCAGAATAAAGTCCCCACCCACCCACGTGCACCTCCTGGTGACTGGTCTTTGGTTGTTATGGCATTAGGGCCACTGGGTTTTTACAATATAGATTGTTCAAATGCATTTTTCTTATATAAATACAGCTCACCTTTCATGCTCTTTCTCCCCAGGTTTTTTCCACATGACTGCTAGAAAGCATGTTTTATGAGTAATCTACTACTGGCAGCTTTGGGTTAGTGTAGGGGATGAGGTTGCAGACTCTGAGGTAGACGTGTCCTTCCTCAGAGGCTAGAACATTGAAGAATGGCTCAAAGGAATTGTAGCCGGACCTCAAGGGGCAGAAGACACATGCCTATCAATTATAATCTGTGTGCATTTAGTCTGTAGGCTAGAAATCTCTGCTGAGCTTCCACCAAATGTAGCACTCATTTGGATACCAGTGAGGAGGCAATTGTACTGGGAAATATAAGTGAAGGGACTTTAAATATACTGAAAAGGTAAATTATTTCTATATTGTCAACATTGACCACAATTTATTCTGTCCTATCATATTTCTTTCCCTTTTTGACTGAACACGAACTTTAAATTAGTAAACAATAAAGATTATATTGATGTTGTTGTTAGTATTGTGTGATCCATAGCTATGTGGTGAAGTCTGACTATATTTCCAACATGAAATCTATGCCACTTTAAAGAGAAAGTTCCCGTGACTTATACTGGTTTATTTCTTTTACAAGACAGGATTTTCTTTTTCTTTTTTTCTCTCTCTGGAGCTCTATATACTATGGCCTCTATGTACATACATTTTAACATTATTTCTATTATGTTTCCATTTCTTACTTATCATCACTAATGCTTGGTTTTTATTTCATTTTTATGTTTTACACACACCACACACCTCCACACACTCTTTTCATCCACTCACTCACTCCCTCCCTACCCCTCCCCTCCTTCCTGCCAGCCACCATTTTCTGGAGTCAAGAGTTCCATTTTAGATGCTTCTTTTTTTTCTTTTTTATATATTTTTATTACATAAAGTATTATAAAGATTAGTACATATATCTCTTTTTTCTCCTGCCCTTACCCTCACCTCCCCTTCCCCCCAGTGTTTTCTGTCCATTGGTTATGCTTAAATGCATACATAAAAGTCCTTTGGTTGATATATTACCTCCCCCAGCCCTCCCTGTCCTTGTTGCTGTAATTTGACAGTCTGTTTGATGCTGCTCTGCCTCTGTATCTATTTTTGTTCACCAGTTTATAATGGTTATTATTATCCATAGATGAGTGAGGACATGTGGTATTTTTCTTTCATTGACTGACTTATTTCACTTAGCATTATATTCTCCAGTTCCATCCACGCTGCTGCAAATGATAAGAACTCCTTCCTTTTCACAGCAGCATAGTATTCCATTGCGTAGATGTACCACAGTTTTTTAATCCATTCATCTGCTGATGGACACTTAGGCTGATTCCAAATCTTAGCTATGGTAAATTGTGCTGCTATGAACATAGGGGTGCAATATATCCTTTCTGATTGGTGTTTTTGGTTTCTTGGGATATATTCCTAGAAGTGGGATCACTGGGTCAAATGGCAGTTGCAGTTTTAGTTTTTTGAGGAAACTCCATACTGTTCTCCACAGTGGCTGCACCAGTCTGCATTCCTACCAGCAGTGCAAGAGTGTTCCTTTTTCTCTGCATCCTCTCCAGCACTTGTCGTTTGTTGATTTGTTGATGATAGCCATTATGACAGGTGTGAGATGGTATCTCATTGTTGTTTTGATTTGCATCTCTCAAATGATAAGTGATTTTGAGCATGTTTTCATATGTCTCTTAGCCTTATTTATGTCATCTTTCAAAAAGTGTCTATTTAGGCTCTTTTCCCATTTTTTTTTTATTGGATTGTTTATCTACTGTTGGTTAAGTTATATGAGTTCCCTATAAATGTTGGAGATTAAACCCTGATTTTCAGTGATAACATTGGCAAATATGTTCTCCCATGCAGTGGACTTTTTTGTTGTTTTGTTGATGGTTTCTTTTGCTGTGCAGAAGCTTTTTTATTTTGATGTAGTCCCATTTGTTTATTTTCCCTTTAGTTTCCATTGCTTTAGGAGCTGTATCGGTGAAAAAATTGCTTTGGCACATGTCTGAGATTTTGCTGCCTTTGGATTCCTCTAATATTTTTATAGTTTCCTGTCTGATGTTTAAGTTCTTTATCCATTTTGAGTTTATTTTTGTGTATGGTGTAAGTTGGTGGTCTAGTTTCATTTTTTTTGCATGTGTCTGACCAAATTTCCCAGCACCATTTATTGAAGAGATTGTCTTGGCTCCATTGTATGTTCTGTAATTTTAAAAAAAGAGTTTGAAGAGTTTGAGAATTGATTCTTTTTTATTTATTTTATATAGATATTCTTCTTTATTGTACCAGTAAAAATACAATTGATTTATTTTAGTGTCATTAATGTGTATAAAGATAAAGAGGGTTGTTATGTAAGATAGTAGGGAGAAAGGCAGACCATGGAACCGGACAATGCATGTCCTGTCTAAGGCATTGAAATTCAACTGGGAATAAAAAGTACTTTATTAGCTAAAGAAAATAAGAACTCACACAATTTATGTGACTTTTATTATATGGATTTTGGGTTTTTCAGTTTGTATAAGAAAGTTTTTCCATTCCAGTTAAAAGTCACTTCAAAAGTTCTTTCAATATTTGTATTCTTTTACATTTTACATTAAATATTTATATATTCTTTATTTTTACATAAAGTATAGGTTTAGCTTGTTTTCTCTAGTTGTATTGTCAGTTTTGCTAATACCACTTATAAACAAATATACCTTTTCTACTGTCTTAGAATATTATTATATTGCATTCCCATATATCATTGGATTTATCTCTGGATGCTGTTTTAGTCCATTGCTTTGTCTATGTGTACATGATTCTTTTGAAAATATTTGTTAGACTTCACCAGTGAAGCTACCTCATCTTAAGCTTTGCAGGGATATTTTTGATTGCTTATTCAAACCCTGTAGTTATTATTAGTCTGTTCAGATTTTTTATTTATTCATGATCCCCTTTTTCATATATCAGTTGAAATATTAATATTTGCCCTCTGTACTTTCAGATTTGTTGATTTTTCTTGAGATGTGCCTTAGTTTGAAAATACTGTAACCTGTGTCTTAGAATCTCCTAGAATCACAAGAGGACTCCATCACAGTTCTGTAGCATGGCTTCTCTACTTTGTCCTGAACGTTAATAAGGCAATTGATGAATCCAACAGAATGGAGGAGTGCAAGGTGTTCTTTTCTCCAGAGCTCCAGAGTATCATTGTCTCTTTATTGTTTCAATAGTGATGCTGTCATTAGCATGGAAAAAAGGAATGTGAGGAAGAGGCATTAAGGGAAGGAAGAAGAGAAGGAAGGAAGGAAGGAAGGAAGGAAGGAAGGAAGGAAGGAAGGAAGGAAGGAAGGAAGGAAGGAAGGAAAATCTATTGTGGTTTTGCCCTTAATAAGAAGTCCCCAAGGAGCTATGAAGTGACAATAAAATATAGATAGCTAGAGTAAAATTTGACTAATAACATAAGTTCAGAGCAAAATCATTTTTTAGAGAAACCAAAACAAATGCATAATTAGAGATGGAAAAGTACAGGACAGGCAAAAAGAAAATTAACTTACATTAGCATCATCTTTAATGGATTGTGTTGATGTTTAAAAATTGAATGTAAGCAATTTTTTCCAGAAAAAGCACATACAGACACATTTTGCACCTTAGAGTAGCTAAGTTCCCTGAAGAATTGAGCAAATGAGAATAGCTAAAGTGTGAAATACTGAACACTAAAAGCCAATTACTTTAAATTTAAAATAAACACATTGTAAACAGATTGCCCAACACCATATATATTTGGTATGTCTAACTAATCATGTGTAGGGTATAGTTATTGAGAGCATTTAAAAGTTTATGAAATAGTCTTGTTTTGTTCAAATCACTTACCCACCTTCTTTTCCATGTTTTGTTTATTGAATAATGAAAAAAGTCCATGCTTACATGTCTTAGGGTTTTATTAACTCATATAACAGATAATCTCCTTTTATTTTCTCTACCCTTCCTTTCCCACAACTCATCTGCTCAAGCATTATTATCCATATTTAGAGGAACCTTCCCAAAACACTGATTATGAAAATTTAATCACATCAAGATTTTAAGAATTAAATCAAATGTCTTATTCTGTCATTCAAAACCTCATAACATGGTTCTACTTTACTTAGCCAAATTATTTCCTAATTTATATATTCAAGTCTTCCTGTTACCTCCTCAATGCCTTGATTATCACAAAATGCATATGATTTTTCTTGTAACCTCTCTGGAATAACTGATGTCTAATTTTCCAGGCACACATAGCATTCTCCACAAAACCTATCTTGAACATTCAAACTCTTAATGATTTCTGCATAGGTATTAGGAAGATAGCAACTAGTAAAGGAGACCCACCTTCCATAAGTTTAGAATCTATTTTAGCAGTTGGAATATATGCATATGAAAGGCAAATGAATATTAATGGCTATATGATGAAGATATAGAAGAGCTATGGAATGTCAGATACATCCACTGTTTACATATTTTCTAAACATATTAAGATACTAAAGACCTAGTGCAAGAAATTTCATGCACTTGGAGGATCCCTCAGAATGGCCTGCACCCTTGCACAGTCCAGGAGCCCTCATGGGATGTCCCACTGACAGCTTAGACCTGCTCCCCTGGGGAGTCGGACATCCTTAGTGCTACCTCGAAGGCAGGAGAGGCTCCTGCAACCACCAGTGCACTGGCCAGCCATCAGCCTTACTGGTGGCTGATGGCTGAGGGGAGAGCCCCCTGTGGGAGCACACTGACCACCAGGGGACAATTCCTGCATTGAGTGTCTGCCCCTGATGGTCAGTGCATGTCATAGTGACTGGTTGTTCCAGCAACAGATTGTTCTGCAGTTTGATCAATTTGCATGTTATCCTTTTATTACATAGTAGAGGTCCAATGCATGAAATTCATGCACTAAGGAGGGGTTTTCCTTCAGCCCAGCCTGCACCCTCATCAACCTGGAATACCTCAGGGGATGTCCACCTGCTGGTTTAGGCCCCTGCCAGCCTGATCAATGCCTAACTGCTCCCTGCCGGCCCAATTGCCCCCAACTGCTCTCCCCTGCAGCCCTGATCTCACCTCTAATGGCCCTCCTCTGCTGGCCTGAACTCACTCATAACTGCTCTCCCCTGCCAGTCTGATCACCTCTAACTGCCTCTGCCTGCCTCATTGCCCCTCCCCTGCTTTCCTGATCTCACCCCCAACTGCCCTCCCCTGCCAGCCTGATCTCGCCCCCAGCTGTCCTCCCCTGCCAGCCTGATCACCCCTAACTGCCTCTGCCTCAGCCCCCATCACCATGGCTTTGTCCAAAAGAAAACTGAACATCCGGAAGATGGCCAATCTACCTGGTCTATTTAGCACATTACCCTTTTATTAGTATAGAGGATTTAAATGTAAATAAGGAAGTTATTTTCATCACCATATTTTACAAAGTAAAAGTACATACTGGAAGATTTTTAATCTATGGCTCAGAAAGACATCCTGAAATAATTGATAAGATAGAAACACACATCCTTATAAATAAGTCTCTCACTTTGAAATGCCAGTAAAATCATTGGTATAAATTCAGGTGGGCTTTGGAGTTTCAGCTACAAAGAACCAACACAGAAAACATCCATTGATAATCTCTAATGTCCATAAAAGAAGGTGCAGATAGAAGAAAAAATTGACAAAGTCTTTCACCTTTTTTTAAACTTATTTTTAATTTTTTAATATATTTTATTGATTTAAGAGAGGAAGGAAGAGGGAGATAGAAATATCCATAATGAGAAAGAATCATTAATCGGCTGCCTCCTGAATGCCCTCTACTGGGGACAGAACCTTCAACTGCCCGTTTGCTCTGACTGGGAATCCAACTGGGACCTCCTGGTTCATAGGTTGATGCTCAACCACTGGGCCACATCTGTTAGAATTAATATTTTTAATTATTTTTTATTGATTAAGTAATTATGTATGTTCCTTATCCTCTCATTGACCCCATACCTCCCCGCTCATTCCCTAACCCCCTCAAGTCTCTGTGTCCATTGGTTATGCTTATATGCATGCATATAAGTACTTTGGTTGATCTCTCTCCCTCAACTCCACCCTCCCATGCCTTCCCTCTGAGGTTTTATGGTCTGATTGATGCTTCTCTGTCTCTGGATTTGTTTTTTTTCAGAAGTTTATGTTGTTCCTTATATTCCACAAATGAGTTAGATCATGTGATATTTATCTTTATACAACTGACTAATTTCACTTAGCATACTGCTCTCCAGGTCCATCCATGCTGTTGTAAATGGTAAGAGTTGCTTCTTTTTTTATAGCAGCATAGTATTCCTATGTGGAGATGTACCAAAGTTTTTCAATCCACTCATCTTTGATGAGCACTTAGGCTGTTTACAAATCTTAATTGTGCCACTATGAACAGAGGGGTGCAAATATCCTTTCTGTTGGGTGTTTATAATTTCTTGGGATATATTCCTAGAAGTGGGATCACTGGGTCAAATGGGAGTTCCATTTTTAGTTTTTTGAGGAAACTCCATACTGTTCTCCACAGTGGCTGCACCAGTCTGCAATCCCTCCAGCAGCACACAAGGGTTCTTTTTTCTCTACATCCTCACCAGCACTTGTCATTTGTTGATGATAGCCATTCTGACAGGAGTGAGATGGTACCTCATTGTCATTTTGATTTGCATCTCTTGGATGATTAGTGACCATGTTTTCATATACCTCTTGGCCTTCTGTATCTCCTCTTTCAGAAGGTATCTATTTAGGTCCATTGCCCATTGTTTTATTGGTTTTTTTTAAATCTTCTTTTTATTAAGTTATATGAGTTCCCTGTAAATGTTGGACATTAAACCTTTTTTGGAGTTAACATTGGCAAATATGTTCTCCCATGCAGTGAGCCTACTTCTTGTTTTGGTGATGGTTTCTTCTGCTCTGCAGAAGCTTTGTATTTTAATGTAGTCCCATTTGTTCATTTTCTCTTTAGTTTCCATTGCCATAGAAGCTGTATTGGTGAAGATATTGCTTCAGCATATGTCTGATATTTTGCTGCCTATGGATCCCTCTAATATTTTTTTATGATTTCCCTTTTTATATTTAAGTCTTTTATCCATTTTGAGTTTATCTTTATGTATGGTGTAAGTTGGTGGTCTGGTTTCTTTTTTTTTTTTTTTTTTTTTTTTTTTTTTTTTTTTTTTTTTTTTTTTTTTTTTTTTTTTTTTTTTTTTTTTTTTTTTTTTTTTTTTTTTTTTTTTTTTTTTTTTTTTTTTTTTTTTTTTTTTTTTTTTTTTTTTTTTTTTTTTTTTTTTTTTTTTTTTTTTTTTTTGCATATATCTGTCCAATTTTCCCAACACCATTTATCAAAAAGACTATCTTGACTCCATTGTAAGTTCTTGCCTCCTTTGTCAAATATTAATTGAGCATATTAGTTTGGGTTGATTTCTGCATTCTCTATTTTATTCCATTGATCTATATGTCTGTTCTTGTGCCAGTACCAGGCAGTTTTGAGAATAGTGGCTTTGTAATACAGGTTGATATCTGTTATTGAGATCCCTCCTATTTTGTACTTATTTAATAGTATTGCTGCAGCTATGCGGGGACATTTTTTATTCCAGATGATTTTTTGGAGAGTTTTTTTTTAGGTGTGTAAATATGCTGTTGGCATTGTAATTGGGATTGGATTGAGTCTATAGATTTCTTTGGGTAGCATAGACATTTTAATGATGTTTACTCTACCAATCCATGAACACGGTATGTTCTTCTATCTGTTTATGTCTTCCTCTATCCCTTTTTTTTCAGTGTCCTTTAGTTTTCTGAGTAGAGGTCTTTTACTTCCTTAGTTAAGTTTATTCCTGGGTATCTTAATTTTTTTGTGTGTACAATGATAAATGAGATTTTTAAAAATCTTTCTTTCTGTAAGTTCACTATTGGTGTATAAAAATGCTATAGATTTCTGGGTATTAATTTTGTATCCTGCTACATTGCCAAATTCGTTTATTGAGTCTAATAATTTTTGGATGGAGTCTTTAGGGTTTTCTATGTACAGTATCATGTCATCTGCAAATAAGGACAGTTTTACTTCTTCTTTTCCAATTTGGATACCTTTTATTTCATCTTCTTGTCTAATTGCTATGGCTAGCACTTCCAGTACTATGTCAAACAGGAATGGTGAAAGTGGGCATCCTTGTTTTGTTCCTCTTCTGAGGTGAAATGGTTTTAGTTTTTGCCCATTGAATATGATGTTGACAGTAGGTTTGTCATATAAATCTTTTATTATGTTGAGATATGGTCCCTCTATTCTCACTTTGCTAAGAGTATTTATCAAGAAAGGGTGTTGGATTTTGTCAAATTCTTTTTCTGCATCAAATGATAATACTATGTGAGTTTTATCTCTCAATATTTTATATGATGTATCATGTTTATTGATTTGCAGATATGGTACCATCTTTGCATCCCCAGGATAAATCCTAGTTGGTCATGGTGTATGATCTTTCTGTATTAATACTAGTTCCAATGTGATAGAATTTTGTTGAGGATTTAGGCATATATGTTCATGAGGGACATTGGTCTGAAATTCTCTTTCTTTGTGGGTTTTTTTATTACATAGAGTTTTACAAAGATTAGTACATGTATCTCTTTTTTCCCCTGCCCTTCCCCCTGTTTCCACTACCCCCCAGTATTTTGTGTCCATTGGTTATGCTTAAATGCATGCATAAAAATCCCTTGGCTGATTTGTTACCCCTCCCCCACCAATCCTCCCTGTCCTTGTTGCTGCAATTAGACAGTCTGTTTGATGCTGCTCTGCCTCTGTATCTATTTTTGTTCACCAGTTTATAATGGTTATTATTATCCATAGATGAGTGAGGACATGTGGTATTTTTCTTTCATTGACTGGCTTATTTCGCTTAGTATTATGTTCTCCATGCTGCTGCAAATGATAAGAACTCCTTCCTTTTTACAGCAGCATAGTATTCCACTGTGAAGATGTACCACAGTTTTTTAATCCATTCATCTGCTGATGGGCACTTAGGCTGTTTCCAAATTTTAGCTATGGTAAATTGTGCTGCTATGAACATAGGGATGCATATGTCCTTTCTGATTGGTGTTTCTGGTTTCTTAGGATATATTCCCAGAAGTGGGATCACTGGGTCAAATGGCAATTGCAGTTTTAGTTTTTTGAGGAAACTCCATATTGTTCTCCACAGTGGCTGCACCAGTCTGCATTCCCACCAGCAGTGTACCAATGTTCCTTTTTCTCCGCATCCTCTCCAGCACTTATTGTTTGTTGATTTGTTGATGATAGCCATTATGACAGGTGTGAGATGGTATCGCATTGTTGTTTTGATTTGCATCTCTCAAATGATTAGTGACTTGGAGCATGTTTTCATATGTCTCTTGGCTTTCTGAATGTCCTCTTTTGAAAAGTGTCTATTTAGGTCCTTTGCTCATTTTTTGATTGGATTGTTTGTCTTCTTTTTGTTAATTTGTATGAGTTCCCTATAAATGTTGGAGATTAAACCTTTATCG
>PVJC01015270.1:16251-35381 GCA_004026665.1 Murina feae
ATTGGCAAATATGTTCTCCCATGTAGTGGGTTTTCTTGTTGTTTTGTTGATGGTTTCTTTTGCTGTGCAGAAGCTTTTTATTTTGATAAAGTCCCATTTGTTTATTTTCTCTTTAGTTTCCAATGCCCTAGGGGCTGTATCGGTGAAGAAACCGCTTTGGCATATGTCTGAGATTTTGTTGCCTTTGTATTCCTCTAGTGTTTTTATGGTTTCCTGTTTTACGTTTAAGTCTTTTATCCATTTTGAGTTTATTTTTGTGTATGGTGTAAGTTGGTGGTCTAGTTTCATTTTTTTGCATGTATCTGTCCAATTTTCCCAGCACCATTTATTGAAGAGACTGTCTTGATTCCATTGTATGTTCTTGCCTCCTTTGTCAAATATTAATTGAGCATATTGGTTCGGGTCGATTTCTGGGTTCTCTATTCTATCCCATTGATCTATATGTCTATTCTTGTGCCAGTACCAGGCAGTTTTGAGAACAGTGGCTTTGTAGCACAGGTTGATATCTTTTATTGAGATCCCTCCTACAGTGTTCTTCTTTCTCAGGATCACTACAGCTATTCGAGGTCATTTTTTATTCCAGATGAATTTTTGGAGAGTTTGTTCTACGTCTGTAAAATATGCTATTGGTATTTTAATGGGGATTGCATTGAATTTATAAATTGCTTTAGGTAGTATTGACATTTTAATGATATTGATTCTACCAATCCATGAACATGGTATGTTCTTCCATCCATTTATGTCTTCCTCTATCTCTTTTTTCAATGTCCTATAGTTTTCTGAGTAGAGGTCTTTTACCTCTTAAGTTTATTCTCGGTATCTTAGTTTTTTTGGTGTGATGGTAAATGGGATAGTTTTTTTAGTCTCTCTTTCATTACTTTCACTATTGGTATACAAAAATGCTTTGTGTTTTCTTTATCTGGTTTTGTTATAAGGGTAATGCTGGCTTCACAGAATGAGCTTGGAAGTGTTTCTTCCTTTTGAATTTTTTGGAATAGTCTTAGGAGGATAGGTTTTAGTTCTGCTTTGAATGTTTGGTAAAACTCCCCTGTGAAGTTGTCTTGCCCTGCGCTTTTGTTTGCTGGAAGCTTTTTGATGACTGCTTCAATTTATTCCATAGTTATTAGCCTATTGAGATTTTTATATTATTCCTGATTGAGTTTTGAAAGGTTTTATTTTTCTAGGAATATGTCAGTTTCCACTAGGTTGTCTAGTTTGTTGGAATGGAGTTGTTTATAGTATTTTTTTTTTTTTTTTACAATCCTTTTTATTTCTGTGGGGTCTGTTGTTATTTCACCTCTTTCATTTCTGATTTTGTTTATTTTGGTCCATTCTCTTTGCTTCTTGGAGAGCCTGGCTAGAAGTTCATTAGTCTCCTTTATCCTTTCAAAGAACCAGCTGTTGGTTTCATTGATCTTTTGTGTTGTCTTTTTGTTTGTTTGTTTTTGTTTTGTGTGTGTCTCTATGTCATTTATTTCTACTCTGATATTTATTATCTCCTTCTTTCTGCTAACTCTGGGCTTTTCTTGTTGCTCTCTTTCTAACTCTTTAACTTGTAGTTAGATAAGTTATTACCATTTTTTTCTTGTTTTTTTAGTTAGGCCTATAGAGCTATGAACTTCCCTCTCAGGACTGCTTCCATTGTGTCCCATAAATTTTGGATAGTTGTTTGTTCATTGTCATTTATTTTCAGGACGTTTTTAATTTCTTTTTTTTTTTTACCCCTTTGGTAACCCAATCATTTTTTAATGGCATGCTATTCAGCTTCCAAGGGTTTGAATTTTTTATTGTAGTTTATTTTCAATATTATGCCATTGTGGTCTGAGAAAATTCTTGATATGATTACAATCTTCTTGAATTTGGAGAAACTTTGCCTATAAACCAATATGTGGTCTATTTTTGAACATGTTCCTTGTGCATTTGAGAAGAATGTATATTCTGTGGCTTTGGGGTGAACTGTTCTGAAGATGTCAATTAAGTCCATCCTATCTAATGAGTCATTTAGGATTGCTGTTTCTTTGTTGATTTTTTGTTTAGAGGATTTAACCAGTGATGTCAGTGGGCAGTTACAGTCCCCTAAAATGATTGCATTGTTGTCAGTCTCTCCCTTGATATCTTCCAGGAGTTTTTCTTATGTATTTGGATACTCCTGCATTGTGTGCATATATGTTTACCAAGGTCATAAACTCTTATTGTATCAATTCCTTTAGTATTAGGAAATGACCTTTCTTATCTCTTGTTA
This sequence comes from Murina feae, assembly GCA_004026665.1. Classification (NCBI taxonomy): domain Eukaryota; kingdom Metazoa; phylum Chordata; class Mammalia; order Chiroptera; family Vespertilionidae; genus Murina; species Murina feae. Next base: position 18,494 of record PVJC01015270.1, read on the forward strand.
TGGCCTTTGCTTTGAGGTATATTTTGTCAGATATAAGTATTGCTACCTCAGCATTTTTTGTTTGTTTGTTTTCATTTCAATTTGCCTGGAAGATATTTTTCCATCTCTTTACTTTCAGTCCATGTGAGTCCCTTGTTCTAAGGTGGGTCTCTTATAGACAGCATATATATGGTTCATGTTTTATTATCCATTCAGCCACTTGATGTCTTTAGATTAGAGCACTTAGGCCATTTACATTTAAAGTTATTATTGATAGGTACTTGTTTGTAGCCATTTTTATTTATTTTTTTTTTTGTGTGTGTGTGCCTGTGTTCCTTCTCTATTTTTTTCTTCTTTTTACACCAATCCCTTTAGCATTTCTTGCTTTGCTGGCTTGGTATTGACAAACTCCACTACCTCCCCCCCCCCTTTTTTTTTTGTCTCTGAAGTTTCTTATTTCCCTTCAATTTTGAATAATAGCCTTTCTGGATAGAGTATTCTTGGATTCAGCCCCTTGCTTTGCATCACTTTGTAAAGTTCCTTCCATTCCTTTCTGGCCTGAGGTGTTTCTGTTGAGAAATCATTTGATAATCTAATGGGAGATCCCTTGTACGTAACTTTCTGTTTCTCTCTCTTGCATCCTTTAAGATTCTCTCTTTGTCCTGAATTTTTGCCATTGTAATTAGAATGTGTCTTGTTATGGGTCTTTTCAGGTTCATCTTGTTTGACACTCTTCTGTGCTGGTGTGACTTTTTTTCCTCCAAATCAGTGAAGTTTTTTGACATTATTTCTTCAAATAGGTTTTATTATCCTTGTTCCTCTTCTTGTCATTCTGGCACCCCTATAATTCATATATTGATTTGTTTCATGTTGTCCCAAAGCTCTCTTAGGCTATCCTCATCTTTTAACTGTTTTCTACAATTACAGTTTAGTTTGGGTGTGTTTTGCTTTCCTGTCTTCTAATTTGCTAACTTGGTCCTTCACTTCTCCTGGTCTATGGTTGAAACTTTCCATAGTGTTTTTTATTGTAGCTATGTCACTCTTTATTTCCTCTTAATTCTTATATAAGTTGATTTTTTCACCCATCAGGCTTATGAATTATATGACTGTTATTCTGAAATCTTTTTCTGACATAGTGCATGCGTTCATTTCACTTATCCCCTTTTCTGGTGATTACTCCTTTATTTTCTTTGGGAGTTTCTTTGTCTCTCCATTTGCTCTCACTGAAGGATCTAGGTGTTCAGTTGTGTGGGGGCTGCTCCTCGGGGCAGTGGCTACTCAGGCAGCAGTTGCTCCTCAGGTGGTCACAGCAGCAGCTGCTCCTCAGTTGGTGGCAGCACCTTGGATGGGCGTTGCTTGTACAGCTGCTCATGCAGCTTCTCACAGCAGTGGTGGCTCCACTGGTTGGCGGGATGGGCTGTTTGGTGTAGCTGCTGCTCTTAGGACAGGAGCAAGATCCTCACGCAGCTGTTGGTCCTTGGATGGGAGTGGGCTTCTTGCAGCTGCTGCTCCTTGGACTGGGGCAGGCTACACACGACTTCTGCTCCTCAGATGGCAGTGGGTTACATATGCAGCTGCTGCTCCTCAGACAGGGGTGGGCAGATCACGTGGCTGCTTCTACTCAGAAGGGAGTGGGTTGCTCACATGGATATTACTCCTCACATGGGGAAAGACTGCTCACATGGCTACTGCTCACGTAGTTGTGGCACACTGGACTAAAGCCTTTGGACCATCCAGAGGTGCATGCACTTCAGAATTCACAGGAGTCAGTGGCTAGAATGGCTGGAGTCTTGGTATCCATGGGACTATAGCCAAGGCAGCAGGTCCCTGGCAGGGGTGGCTGTAGAGTCCCGGGTGATGTCTTAGGGCACCCTGGGTGGAGGTGAGGCTGGGCTCCCAGTCACAGCAGCTCTCCCCTTCAAGAAGGCATGTCCTCTGCAATAGCCTGGGACAACTTTGGAACTGTTTGCAATCGCTGCAAAAGATGCCTGACTAGGTGAGCCCAGTCATCCTGCCCCTGAAATTCCTGCAGGATCTAACAGTCCCTCACTCATGAACACACACACACACACCCCACATGTCCACACACTCCCCTTTGGCTCCCTCACTTGCTCATGCTCTCTCCCTCACTGCTGCCATTTTCCTGCCTCTATAGTTGGGTCTGGAGTATTATTGATGCATTCATGGATCGAGTCTCATCTTTTGGTGTCTGGTTATATGGCTCACTCTCTACTACATTGACCAAACAAGACAGAATGCAACTCGACAAGACATGACAGAAAGGGAACAAAATACAAATGTACCCATGACACCTATAACCCCAATATAAGTGACCACCAGAGAAAAGAAAATTAGGGGAGAGAAAAGAGAGCACAAATGATATCAAGGAGAGAAAAAAATCATAAGAGAGAAAATAAAGAGAAGAAAAAGAAGGAAAAAGGAAAAAAAATATATATATATAGTCACAGAATGAACAGCTAAATCAACAAATGTAAACACCAATCATCCAGAATCTGTAGAGGCCGAACGATATACAGAAAGTAAGGTTAAGGAGGAAATGGATGTATATAAGGAGGACCTCAGTTCAGTACAGAGGAAGTAGAAAGAGGATGAGTGGATAAGAAGAAAATGAGAAAGAAAAAAAGAAGACAAATTAATTAAAAAATTAATAGGATAAAATTATAAAAATAGAATGATGAAAAATAATTTGAAAAGAAATAAAAACATAAAGAAACAAACAAAAAAGGAAAAAAAGAAAAAAGAGATAATGTAATAATCTAATCTAATAAAAGCGTAATATTGAAATTGACCATTTCTTCCAGATGCCAAAGCCACGCCCACCAGCCAATCAGAGCGACTTCATGCAAATTAACCCAGCCAAGATGGAGGCCGGCAGTCACGGAGCTGCTAGAGTAAACAGGCAGCTTCCATTGCAGCAGGAGTAAAACTGTTTGCTGGCTGGGCTTCTCCCTACTCCAGGCAACAACATATTTGCAACATTGTCTCAATTATAGAAGCCTCGGAGCGATGGAGGAAACTGCCTTCCTAGAGTCTACTAAGGCAACATTCTTTCAATTTTAGAAGCCGTGAGCTGAAGCAGACAGGAGGCTTCATTACCTGCCTAGGCCTCGGCTTAAAGGAACAATGTATCAATTATAGAAGATTAACAAACCCCAGAAACCTGCTTCCAGCCAGCCTTGCTGGAACATTGGGTGAATGGGAGCTGTGGGCAGCCTGAAAGCCTGAAAATAGCCCTCAGTCCATCACCCATGCTGGCCACACCCCAATGGGGTGAGGGTCCCCACTGGGGGGCTTGGCCAGCCTGCAAACAGCCATCAGCCCCTCACCCAGGCTAACCAGGCATGCCAGTAGGTAAACATCCCCAGAGGGGTTCCAGACTGCGAGAGGGCACAGGTCGGGCTGAGGGACCTCCCGAGTGCACAAATTTTTATGCATTGGGCCCCTAGTAATAAAATAAAAATGAAAAGTGAAGTGTCATTCATTTCTGCCAATTTTTAATGCCCTATGAGGGCTGGTTTAAGATCTCCTCTTCTGTAATGTCTGCTACTTTTCAGTTTCCTATTAAATTGTTGAAGCTCCAAGCAGTCTGCCACTCCTCTGTTTGTATCTTTCTCCACAGCCTTGATTGCCAGAAGAGGGTCCAATCGTCCCGCTTAGCCTATCTGCCCACTTTCAAGCTTAATCTCTCAAGCAGCTGTTTCTGATAGAGCTAAATTGGGTAGGTTGCTGTATGGCTTTCCAGGTCTGAACAACCTCTCTTTAGGCCAGTCCCTGAAGACTCTCAGGGACTACTGTATTTTCCAGCATATAATATGACTGGGCATATAAGACAACCCCCAACTTTTCCAGTTAAAATATAGAGTTTGGGACATACTCGCCCTATAAGACTGCCCCTATTCCGAAGAACACCAAATAAAAATTTTTTAAAAAATCAGATTGGATTTGAAATGAATGGAGTGCAGCTGTTTTTGAGCTCCCCACACTCTACATGGCAACCGCACATTTTCCAGTCCGGCTCAGAAGTTTCAGCACCCGTCCTATAAGACGACACCTGGCATATAAGATGACCCTCGACTTTTGAGAAGATTTTCTGAGTTAAAAAGTCTCCTTATACGCCAGAAAATACAGTATTCAGATTTTTGTGTGTGTGTCTTTTGTAACACTCAGGGTATAGACTGGGGGTGGCTGTATTGATTTACTGGAGAGTGCAGGGAAGGGCTATCTTAAGGTGACCAGATGTCCCGCTTTTGGCGGGACAGTCCCGATTTTTAACAATTTGTCCCTCATCCCACGGTGTTTTAAAAAAAAGTCCTGATTTTTGGAAAGAATGCACGACAAGCTAGGGAACGGTAAGAGAACGGAAAGGGAATATACGGTTTTTGGCGGCCAAGCGGTCAATGTTAAAATCTGGTCACCTTAGGCTATCTCTTCAGGATAAAATGGCTGCTTAGGTCCGTGTGTCAGGTATGTCTCATTGTCAGACTCCTGGCCACCTCTCCCTGACCTGCTCTTCTCCTAAGCCTCTCCCCAGACTCCACAAGTCCACATCCCTACCTGCACCTCAGCCCTGGGTGAGTGAGTGTATTTGAAAGGTTCTGTGAACTGGGTTTAGCAAATAAAAGCAAAGACCAAAAAGAGGGGAAAGAGCTGCACCACATCAGTTTCTCTCACCCCAGCATGGTGTGGTTTGGGCAGTTATTCAGGCTGCTCCCTCTGGGCTCAGCCTCTCACAGCTGTGGGCTTAGATCTAGAATCCTCTGCCATCAACAGCCTTATAGACTTCTTTCCCACAGTCAGAAGTTACGCCTGTCCCAAGGGATGTAGCCTCAGTGCCATGTGGCTTCCTTCTGACCCTCAAGGCTTAAAGGTCTCACAATTCTGTCTACTCCAGATCCCTGATTTTACCATTCTCCAGGCATCCTCTGACCTTCTTGGCTATGAATTGTCTCATCGTCTGTGTCTACTTCGCCAATTCCGGGTGGATTTTTATTTATTTATTTAATTTCCCCTTCTATCTTATCTGGGATAAGGCTTGGGACCTGTCTGCCTATTTTGCTGTCATTTTGTCTCTCCAGAATTAATTTCTAATTTTAACTCAAATTATCTCCTTTCCCTGATAATACAAATAAAATTTTTTAAAAAAGGAATGATGGGGTCAGCCAACACCATTATGTTTTGGAATCCAAGTCCATTGCACTTGTTCTGAATTGCTTCCATTTCCCTATGGAGGGTTCAGAAACTCCAGACACTGTTGCTTAATTAAACAGAGAATTTTAGTGGCTCACTGCTTAGCTGACAGTACAGTTTCTTGGAGTTAGGTGGGGCATTCGGACTAGTTTTAGCCAATCAACCAGAACAGAAGGACACCAATTTGTCTGGCCCTCAGCTTTCTCTTCTCACATTATGATAATCAAGTTGAAACAAAAGAGGATGGGGCATCTGCCAGTCAGGTCCTTCAAAGATCGTGTGGAGCAAACAGTGCCATGGGCCTTTGGCATGTGTTGAGGGAGGTACTCTCCCCATTGTGTCACACCATGATGACTTTATCACTGGAACTTCCCCTAATCATAACTGACAGGCTTATTGACTGTGGGTGTGTTAGCAATTCTGTGAATTTTTGTGTGCCTGTGGGCGGTGTGGTCTGTTTGTGCAGAGTGGAACAAAATCTCAAGATTAGAAAGGAAGCTGGAGGAAAAGGTTTTCTCTACAGAATCAACCACTAGACACCCTCTAGACAGACTGAGATTACTCCATGCAAAATGACAGGTCAATTGGAATGGTTCTTAAAGGCGTCAGGCCACTGGTTGCTATGGTTCAGGTTTAAAAAATTAAAATATTTTATAAAATAATGTTTAAAAAGGGATTTATAAGAACAAACACAGTCTTTATAATAGCAAATGTCTGATTATCAGAATAGACAACCTTGGGAACCAGAGTTTTGAAAATGTATTTTTTTAAAACTTCCACTACAGCTAGAAAAATGATGGAGGTAATTTCAGGTTCTGTGTTTCATAACGAGGTTAAAGGAAATACGTAAGTTGATAGCTAACAAACCAGGGAAATGTGTGAAAATACCATGCACTACTAGAGGAATTCCATGGACTCAGGAAACACAGTAGGCAAATAACATGGAAGAATTTGCAGGGAAAGTGATTATTGGTGACTCCTGCAGCTCCATCTGTCCAGGGTATGATCCACATCTCTATAACCAACATAATATATGGGGGATTCAGAGTTCCAGCATGAAAAGGTAAAGAGGAAACACACAGGACACTTGTGAATCCTATATAGAAGTTCTTAGTTAAAATCTGTATTTGGGGTTCCTTAAACCTAGGAATGGGCCACAATTGAGTGCCCTGAGTTGTGACTGTTGTAAGTCCACAAGCCTGAAGCAAAACCTTTGGAATTTCTGTTCTTAAAATCATAAGTATATATGGCAGTAGACAAGGAGTAGAGACATGAAAATACTCTTCTTGAGTTACTGATGATTGCAAGTTAGCATGTTTATGACCTTTTCAGTTGAAAGAAAACCTTTTCTGTTGTTGTTTCCTTTCTATTTGTTTTAAGCCCATCTTGACATATTTCATTTCCAAATGTTTTACTGATGTTTTTTCTAACACTTGTATTTTATAAATGATTGTTTCAACTCAAAAATAGTAAAAAATAGATAATCATGTTAACATATTGTGTTGTCTAATTCCATGCCTGAGGCATGCCATCATGTAATTATTCTGGTTTCACAAATCAGTATTTACCTTCTGTTTCATTTACAGATATACATTTGGTAGGACATCCTAATTGGAAATGTCACGATTTTTCAATCTAATTAGTATAATCGTTTAGACAAGAAGAGCAGAAGTATTTATTTTTTAATATAAATTTATTTCCTTGATTGCAAAAAAGGCTATTATTGATTATGTTGTCTCAGCAACCACAAGAGTTGGTTGTCAATATTCTGAGTCTCTCTCTTTTTTAAAAAATGTATTTTATTGATTTTTTACAGAGAGGAAGGGAGAAGGACAGAGGGTCAGAAATATCGATGAGAGAGAAACATTGATCAGCTGCCTCCTGCACACCTCCCACTGGGGAGGTGCTCACAACCAAGGTACATGCCCTTGACCAGAATCGAACCTGGGACCCTTCAGTCCGCAGGCCAATGCTCTATCCACTGAGCCAAACCGGTCAGGGCGATTCTGAGTCTCTTGACATATAGAAGCATCTCTGAAGATGAAACTCTGAGAAAAATACCACACCTTGTCAAAGATCACTCCTGCAGCTGCACCCTGCCAGCCTGAAGCTACAGGAAGGAGTGATTGGGCCTAATATGAAGGATTTTGTGCTTGTTTTTTTCTTATATCACTTACTCCAAAAATTTGTAAACTTAGATTTCAGATTTTTCCACTCTGATTGTGAGTCCAGCCATGCTTGAATCAATCTCTGCTTAAACTATGTTTAAACTCAGATGGACCTTAAATTCGAATGTCCACCATAGCTCAGAATCCACTGACCTCCGTGCTTCCCATGGCACTAGAAAAGATGGACATCATACGCATGTTTTATTTTGGGGAGGAATGCAGAAAATTCAAGTAGACTGTTAAAGTGAAGCTATGTTATGAGAACTTCATTTCAAAATTGCCAGTAATGTGACAAATTCACTAGAAAAATTTTCTCTGTAAATGACGTTGTTTTAGAAACAAATTTATAAAAAGTCTGACTGTACATTTTCTTACCAACTGCCATTGGCCTGGAATTGCAGATAGACAAAAAGTGCTAGGCACTTGTAATATTTTATTCTACTGATCTAATCAGGGAAGCCAGTGACTAAAAGTGAAGTAGGAAACACATAGGTGATGTAGTTCAGACTAGAATGATGTGACTGTTTGCTCCCAGTCACATGAGAGGATCCCTCACGCCACCAGCTGTCTTGTGACCTGCAATTCCTCCCTGGAAGTGGAATACATCTCCTAGTTCCATTGTCATGCTGGCTGTGTGACCCTCTGGGAGTCTCTGTGATATTAAAACATACACTTAAACTATGATTGTCTGGTTTGTCTCTAGTGTTTGCCATGAGAATAATGACTTCCAGATAAAGGATGCTTCTATCTGGTTCTGGATGAGAAGCCCAGGGGCAGAGTGGTAGTCTGGGCCAGAATAGCAGAAACCCCCTGGCACATAGCCCATGTGTGATCCCAGTGAGCTTGGCAAGTTGTCTGTGGCAAGCCTCTGGCATTTTAGGTGGTCTGGGGCATTGACAAAGCTGACTGTGTCCAGAGGACTGTGGGATCCCTTCCTCCTCTTTGACTAGACTTCAATCACTGCCAACACTCAGTGCTTGCTTTTGCTTTTTAATGACTTTATAATCTTACACTTTAAGTCTTTCCCATGGTCTAACCTTAGCTCAGATCTCACTTTTTTTAAGCCAAGTTCTCTGCCTGTCTACTGGTTAGAAGAAAAATAACTTGTTTAACATTAGGTGACCTGAGTTAGAGTCCAATTCTGGCTTGTGACCCCTTCACCCGCCTTCAAGGTCTTCATCTCCAAATTATCTATGCAAAGTTTAACTGGACCTTTTGTTGACTCCACAAGTGAGTTTTTTCCAACTCTAATGAATCTCCCTGATTCACAAAACCTCACATTTAATACCAGTAGTCAGAGAATTGTAAACTTACATGAGACAACTCTATTTTTGCCATATTTTCCATTGTATTAGTCAGTCCATTCATAAATAATGTAAACTCCTGAACCATGGGAAGATTTTCCTAATTATTTTCTCCCTTTGCAATTACAGGTCACCTACTGGGTGTGCCATTGTTGTTAGATTAATTGATTGATGAGACACGTGAGCCCATGAAAGCACACGTACTGTATGAAGATATTAGTGGACATAAGTTTTTCTGAATAATTTTCTACCCCTCATTCCTGTGCAGCTGAGAAGATAGCCATCATCATACTATTCTCAAAAGCTGTAAGTTTTAACTGGAGACAAAGAGGGCAAGGGAAAGAAACACTGATCCAGGGCCAGCAACATCTCCAAGCATTATGAATCCACCAAGTATTTAAAAGCAGAGAAATTAGAGCTAATAAATTAGTCTGGGCTGGGAGGTGGGGTTCACAACTTTGCTGAAGATCTGTCGCAAATGTGTAATTCCAATGTATTCAGTAAGATCTGGCCAAGGTTTTATTAAGTGGTGGTTCCACACCACAATTCAACAACTTGTCAACATGGTATTAAGATTAGTGGTCATTAAATAGCTTGCTTTTCATTAGGTAAACTTGGCTCCTTTGAGCTTGAGTTCCCCTTTCACATACTGACTCACTGATAGTTAGTTATATGTCCTTTGTGGTCTGGCACATCTCCATTGCCCTTTTCAATCAAAAGCTCATCATTTAAGGAAGGATTATATGTGGTAAATTTGGGCTATTCTATTTCTACTGTTTTTAAATGTACTTGACATTTTATACCATATAGTACAATTTTTTTGCAATATATATTCTGGAACAACTCCATGAAATGACTTCTGGTGAGCAAAGAGTCTAAGATCTCAAGGACTAGACAATAATGAAAGAAGGGGGTTGTGCTCCACTATAACATGAAGGTGCATGAAAAGAAGCTTGGAAGAGCAGCTCTACAGATGTCCTACCAGCAGTCATTTTCAGTGAGGGCAGGCGGGACAAAAATGTCGGAACAGGAAGGAAGTCACTGGGTATTGGTAAGTGCCAGATAATGCAGAAGACTATCACTAATAACCAAATAGTGTAAAATGAACTGGAAAAGCAAGCAACAGTGATGCCTCTGCAATGCTAAGAAAGGGTCTGGAAGGGCTCACCTGCCAGTATGGTAGCTGAGAGGTGAACAGAGTCTACATCACATAGAGAATGAGGTCAAGAGCTATTGGAAGGTCTGCACCAACAGTTAGTAAAGAGACCAACTATAACTTCAGAATTTGAAGTGAGGACTGTATTTATCCTTCTGGTTAGAAAAGAATCATTGGAGAAATGGATAGTCAAGGTATGTGAGAGGGTGTCATGACTTCAACTGTCTGAAATCCATTTTACTTAGATTTAGCTCAGGTACTTGCATTTCACTTTTGAGAAGAAAGATTAAATCTACAAGGTAATTCAAAAAGGTGTGCTGTATATTGTGTCCTCCCTGGGTTTGGTGGGTGAGAGATATGTGGACAGAGGTGGCCCTGAACCCTGTTGTGAAGGACATCTGTGAACAAGAAGTCAACAGACCATCCCACAAACCACGGCACAGATATCATTACCTTGAACAGGAAAACCTTGACCTGTAGCTGAAATGGGATCAGTGGATCTTCATCTGAAGTTATTTAAGTCATGCTGTTTGCAATTTGCAATTTGGCCTCAGAAAGTTTTCTGTTTTCACTTTTATATTTATAGAAAATTGAAATAAAGATACATTCTGTATAAAGAATATATAGGGGTGGACAAAAGTATGTTTACAGCTGTTCATATAGAATATAATACAATCATCTACTAATCACTCATTACTAATACAATCATTACTAATACAATCATTACTAATACACTAATAATAGACAAATATGTAAATTGGCCATACCTCCATGACACCCCATAGCCAATCAGGAGGAAATATTCAAATTAGCAGAACAAAGACAGCTGCAGCCACAAGCCAGCCAGAGCCGGCAGGAGAATTGGGCCACCCCCGGTGATGGAAGAAGCCAAGCTTCCTGCTTGCCTGGGATGGCCGCAGAAAAAGGAGCCTGTAGACAGCAGCCATAGAGCTGGCCTGAGCAAGTGGGAGGCTTGGGTTGCCCAGGCCAGCTGCTGAGGGAGGGGGCTGGCAAACAGGTCTCAGCCACTCACCAAGGCTGGCCATGCCACCATCAGGGTGAGGGTCCCCATTGAGGGGCATGGCCAGGGTAATATGCTAATTACACTGAGAGACCTTCCAGGAGACCTTCTGGATGTTCTTCTGGACAAAGACATGGTGGCAGGGCCAAGGTAGAGGTGGTTAGGAGCCAAGAGGGGAGGGCAACTGTGGGTGATCAGGCCAGAACAGGATGGCAGTTGTGGGTGATCAGGCCCTCAGCCCCTCACTCAGGCTAGCCAGGCACCCCAGTGGGGACCCCAACCCTGAAGAGGATGTGGCCAGCCTGAAAACAGCCCTCAACCCCTCACCCAGGCTGGCCATGCACTCCCAGCAGGGATCCTCACTCCATGGGGATGAGGCTGACCTGCAAACTGCCCTCTTGTCCAGGTTGGCACCATTCCCAGTAGGGACCCCCACCCAAATGGGGGCATGGCCGGCCTGCAAACCACCACAGGCCCCTCACCCAGGCCATCCCACCCCACAAGAGAACCTCCACCTTAAACTGGGATACCCTTCAAGGCAAACCAGCCGGCTCCCACGAGTGCACCAGGTTTCTATCTATACTAATAAAAGGGTAATATGCTAATTAGACTGGGAGACCTTTCAGACATTCTTCAGGACAAAGCCATTGTGGTGGAGCTGAGGTAGAAGTTAGAAGTGGTTAGGGGCCAAGAGGGGAGGGCAATTGTGGGTGATTAGGCCAGGATGGGACAGCAGTTGTGGGTGATCAGGCCATCAGAGGGGGCAGTTGGGGGCAGGCAGGCCAGCAGGGCAGTTGAGGGTGATCAGGCTGGCAGGGGGGGTGGTTAGTTAGCGGTGAGCAGGCCAGCAGGCAGAGTAGTTAGGGGCAATCAGGCAGGCAGGCAGGTGAGCGTCTAGGAGCCAGCAGTTCCAGACTGTGAGAAGGATGTCTGACTGTTGGTTTAGGCTCCCTCCCCTGAGGGGTCCCAGATTGGAGAGGGTGCAGGCTGGACTGAGGGACACCTCCCATGCATGAATTCCATGCACTAGGCCACTAGTCTAATCTAATAAAAGAGTAATATTCAAATTGGTGTCATTCCGCTATACCTAAGCCACACCCACCAGCCAATCAGAGTGACTATATGCAAATTAACACAGCCAAGATGGCAGCCAGCAGTCACAGAGCTTGAGCAAGCAGTTGGCTTGCCTCAGCAATTGAGGAAGCTAACATTCCCACCTGCCTTGGCTGGCTGTGGCCTCCACTCAAGGCAATGAAGTTTCAATTACAGAAGATAAATAAACCCCAGATACCTCCTTCCAGCCAGCTTGGGCTCAAGGAAGCGCTGGGAGCCTGGATTATCAGGGGCAACCGACCTGGGCTCCGGTTTAAGCAACAAAGTTTCAATTATAGAAGACAAATAAATCCCAGATACCTGCAATCAGCCAGCCTCACTGCAAATAGCCAACAGCCCCTCACCCAGGCTGGCCAGGCACCCCAGGGGCGGACACATACTTTTAAAGGGCTGTGGCCAGCCTACAAACAGCCATCAGCCACTCACCCATGCTGGCCAGGCACCCCAGCAGGACCCCCACCCTGATCTGGGACACCCTTCAGGGCAAACCAGCTAGCCCCCACCCATGCACCATGCCTCTATCCTATATAATAAAGGGTAATATGCAAATTGACACTAACAGCAGAACCATGGGAATGGCTGGTCACTATGACACACATTGACCACCAGGGGGCAGATGCTCAATGCAGGAGTTGCCCCTGGTGATCAGTGCACTCCCACAGGGGGAGCTCTGCTCAGCCACAAGCCAGGCTGACAGCTGCCAGTACAGCAGTGGTGGTAGGAGCCTCTCCTGCCTCCTCAACAGCATTAAGGATGTCCAACTGCAGCTTAGGCCTGCTCCCTGCTGACAAGTGGACATCCCCCAAGGACTCCTGGGCTGCCAGAGGGATATCTGACTGCCAGCTTAGGCCTATTCCCCCGGGGAGCAGGTTTAAGCCAGCAGGTGGACATCTCCCAAGTTGTCCCAGATTGCAAGAGGGCACAGGCCTGGCTGAGGGACTCCCCTGAGCACACAAACTTTTGTGCACTGGGCCTCTAGTATATATATAAAAGGCTAAGTGTCTGTCTGACCAGTAGCTATGATGCACACTGACCACTAAGGGTCAGATACTCAATGAAGGAGCTGCAGAGGACTTGGCAGAGGAGGTTCTCGGGTGACACACCCTGGATCCAGAGAGGAGGGAGCTGATTCCTCACAGGGCCATGTGATTCCACCTTCAGCTCTGGGTTATGTTTTTGCTGGGGCACTATTGGCCCCAAACTGTTTTACTGCACACTTGCATTTGCGTTCCACACCCTGTATGACAGCAACTTTGCAGAGTTCCCTCTCACACTCCAGGACCGCTTTTGGGATATCAGAGAGTCAGTTTGGGCCTGATCCCCGCAAGCCAGACCCAGGGACCCCACCTGCTGGAGGAATCCCACTCACTCAGCTGCAGCACTGCCCCAGGTGTGACCGGACAGGTAGACACTATGGGAGGTTGGCCTTGGGGTGTGTCTGGCCATCTCACCCAGTCCCACCCCGCCGGCCACCTTCTAATTAATTTCCTTTCAATGTGCACAAATCCATGCACCAGGACACTAATAAATAATAAATAATAAATAATAAATAATAAATAATAAATAATAGTACAAGAATAAGCTGTGTTTCGTGTTCTCACAACCGTAAATCTACATTGCCCACCCTGGGATTGATCAGGTTATTCCGCAGTTGAGATTTCTGCACTATTGGAAAAGGTAATTATAAAACTGAAGCAAAGCTTAACTAGTTCAAATTCTCAGGGGCAAATAAATGTTTGGTAGAAAACTTAAAGGTGTTTTTGGAAATAGAAACAGCAACTTTTATTCTCTGCCCAGAAATATATACACCAGACAAATTCCTGATGAAGGAGGTCTCTTGAAGGGCATGGTGCTAAATGTCAGCTTTATATTAATTGTCACCACAAATCACTCCGAGGTCCACAGTATCTTTCAGGCACACATTGGTGAATGTGCTTGGAAAGATCTCTGATTGAGTCTATGTATTGATATACAAATTAGCATTTACTTTCTTCTAAAAGTAGGAGGAAGACATTTTTAACAGGAAAGAAAAAACAACCTAGAAGAAAATTTTGGAAAGAGCAATGCCCCTCTTCTTTAAAAAAAATAAATAAATAGATTCTTTATCTGGCTTTTGGAGACCATGCAAATGAACTCATTAGATGTATTAACATCTGTTCCTATTTCACACTAATTATATTTGTATTTTAAGATAAAATTACCTTTAAAAATAAGCATAGCTCAGCAGTGCTCTAGGCAGAGGTGTGGCACACCCAAGCGTGAGAATGCAATCTGTCTTCCGTGCATTTCTGCAGAAAAGCAGGATGGCCTCTGGCTGCTCTAGGGCCCTTTCTGAGGAATGTTTCTCTACCTTCCTTTTCAAAGGGTGTTTTGGCAGGTTCACATTTCCGGCTGAGTGGTTCTGCTACCACGTTTCCCATCCAGGATTTGTTATTGAGTTTCGCTGTCTTACTCATCAGAACCAGGCAGGGTATTTTATGAGACTTATATTTGTCACTTTATGTTTTAGAAGTTCAGAATGGTATCAGGTGAATAAATCTTTTCTAAAAGAAAAATAATACTCGATTTTTTGTCTCACCTACTGAGAAAAGAAACTACTTCCATGTTCTCTTCTTTAAGGGACTTGACCATCAATTTATCATGCCGTTTACCTGAAATAGTCTACACGGTTACATGATAGCACAGTGTCCATCCAGATGCAGTGCCTATATAATAATATGAAGAAATCTAGGTTTGACAATATGTATCTGCTTTGAATTCCCTCAAATGTCTGGTGTTGTGCTGGGCATCAGTTGAATGCATTCTTCCTGATTTCATTTGAGTCATATTCTAACTCAAAACCTTTTCCAACTCCTCACACTGCCAGGAAATAAAATTTCATTTCACATTTACAGAGTCCATCATCCCATCAAGCAAAGCAAATACCGTGGCCTTTGTAAGAACAGATAATGCACAGATTTTCATGGACCTGAGTCACATCATATTTCCTGCAACCGCCTGTCAGTGACCAGTCTCCAGTGATTGGGTTGTAACATGGATTTAATCCTGCCCTTGGCACCAGCCACAGAGAGGAGAATCCCTGCATCATCCAGTTTCTTCAAGAACACAAAACTTAGAACAATAAGGAAACAGTTCAAATTTTTTAGAAAAGATGTATTTCAGGGCTTTAAAATTCTTAGTTCCAGAATTGTGTTATTATTAAAAGCAATACATTTTCAAAACAACATAAAGCTGTAATCAAGACAGCGTGGTATTAGTGAAAGAATAGATAAATGTAATACTGGAACAGAATAGAGAGCCCCAGATAGACCCATGTAAATACAGTCAACTGATCTTTAACCACAAAGAAAAGTAATTTTTTTACACATGGTGCTGGAACTATTAGACATCCACAAGAAATGAATATAGAGACAGTCCTAATCCTTCACAAAAATTAACACATAATGAATCATAGATCTAAATGTAAAACACAAAACTATGAAACTCCTGGGAGGTAACACAGAAGAAAACCTATATGAAGTTGGGTATGGTGATGAGTTATTAGATACAACATCAATGCCACATTCATGAAAGAAATAATTCATAAGCTGAGCTTCATTAAAATAAAAATTAAAATGAAAGCTGCAAAAAGTATTGTCAAGAGAATAAGAAGACATTTACAAAAGACAGATCTGATAATGGACTATTTTCCAAAATATGCTAAAAACTCTTAAAACTACCTCATTACAAAACAAAAACCCGATTAACAAATCACTGACACATCACCAAAGAAGATATTCATATGCAGCACTTGGAAAGGCGCTCCCATCATATGTCATCAGAGAAATGCAGGTGTAAATAAATGAGATACCACTACATGCCTTAGAAATGCAAAGATCCTAAACAATAACAACACCAAATATGAGTGAAGAGGTGAAGAGAGAACAAGAATTCTCAGTCATTGCTGGTGGGAATGCAAAATGGTGTAGCCACTTTGGAAGACAGTTGGTATGTTTCTTATAAAATTAAACATCTAAACTAATAAAAGCGAAATAGTAAAATTAACCGTTTCTCCGAGACAGGGCAAGCCACGCCCACCAGCCAATCAGAGCGGCTGTATGCAAATTAGCCCAGCCAACATGGCGGCCGCCACTCACGGACCTGAGTAAACGTTTACGCAGCGTCCGTTGCAGCAGGAGCGAAAGCGATACTGTTTTCCGCCCTTGGCGGGCAGGCTCCAAAACATGTTTCAATAATGTAACAATCATAGAATCCTCGGGAGCTGAAGGGAACAGGCCTGGCCTGCCTTACTAAGAGTAACGAAGTCTCATTATAGACTTGTGCTGCGAGGTGAGGCAGAGAGGAGGGTTCGTTACATGTCTAAGCCGGCTTAAAGGAACAGTGTATCAATTATAGGAGATAAACCCCAGACACCTGCGTCCAGCCAGCCTTGCTGGGACGTTGGGTCAATGGGAGCTGTGGGCAGCCTTAAAGCCCCTCACCCAGGCTGGCCACAACCCAATGGGGTGAGGGACATTCCTGGGGGGCTTGGCCAGCCTGGAGACAGCCATCAGCCCCTCACCCAGGCTGATCAGGCACGCCAGCAGGTGGACATCCCCCGAGGGGTCCCAGACTGCGAGAGGGCACAGGCTGGGCTGAGGGACCTCCCGAGTGCACAGAGCGGCTGCAGGGCGGGACAGCGCAGGACCCAGGACCCGTGAGTGGGAAAGAGGCGGAAGGGTTGGAGGGGCACCGGGAAGCGGGTAAGAGGCGGCAGGGGGTCGGAGGCCTGCTTGGTGGGCTTCCCAGGCCCTTTGCAGGGCATCAGGGAGCGGGAAAGCAATGCTGCAGGGGCCAGGGTCCTGTTTGGCAGCTCCCCAGACCCCTTGGCGGCACCGGGAAGTGGGAAAGGAAGGCAGCAGGGGACGGTGAGTGGGAAAGAGTCGGCGGCCTGCTTGGC
>PVJC01015271.1:0-35277 GCA_004026665.1 Murina feae
GCCCTTGGCAGCTCGTTGAAGATCACCTGCTCTGAACCCCCCTGTTCTTCCCACATCCATGCACGCCCACACCTGCGCCCGCTCTTGTGCATGCGCACACGTGTGAATGTGCACCCACACGCACGTGTGCACGCTAGACCGGAAGACCCAGGAACCCCAGACCTTGCCTTCATTGCTCTCTGGAGTCCCTGAGGGACCTCCCCGTTAGCAGTTTTTGTCTATTAAAGAGGGTGACATTTCTTTTTTAAAAAAATATTATTGATTTCAAAGAGGAAGGGGGAGGGAGTGAGAGAGAACCATTGACCAGCTGCCTTCTGCACGCCCCACACTGGGGATCAAGCCCACAGCCCGAGCAGGTGCCCTGACCAGGAATCAAACTGTGACCTCCCGATTCATGGGTCGATGCTCAACCGCTGAGCCACACCGGCCGGGGCAAGGGGGGTAACATTTGGAATGATGAGTCCAGGATGCGCTGTGACATGCCTGCCTGCTCGCTCGCATCGCCTGAAGTCGTTATGGGACCTGGTGGCTCTGTGCTGCTGCCCTCCGCCCCACCCCTCTCTCCTTGGCAGCAGCTGCCCCAGCCTTTCCTCTTAGGAGACTGACGTACTGCACATTCTCCTGGGAGACATCTGAGTGGTCCAATGAAACCTTCCCCGCCAGACCCCATGTGTCCCTGGCGAACCCATGGGCAGCTCACCCCAGGCTGAATGCCCATCGCTTTGCCCAATCAGTGTGGCTAGGTATAGGTCACATGACCCAAACAAAAGCTATGGAGGGAGGTGGGCTTGGTGGATGGGGGTCCAACCAGAAATGAGTGAAGCGGGTCTGGCCCTGTGAATCGAACCAGGAGCAGTCAGTGAGGACCAGAAACTCTGCCTTCCACAGCAGGGTGCCTGCAGACAAGTCCCTGGAATGAAGCTCTGTGGTGTCATCTGCAAGGCAACATCATAGTGAGAATCATGCTGTTTCCCAGGACCACTGTGCACAAGCAGCTGTGCACAGCAGCCTGGCACCAGTGCATTGGTATCCGAGGGGGATTGGTTCCAGGGTCCCCACGGACATCAGACTATGGATGCTCAAGTCCCTTATATAAAACTAGAGGCCCGGTGCACAAAATTTGTACACGGGTAGGGTCCCTAAGCCTGGCCGGCCAGCAGGGCCCATCAGGGCCTTCCTTTGTTCCGCATTGCTCCCTGCTGGTCAGCGCACATCATAGCAAGCAATCCAACTCCCAGTTTCTGGTCAAACTCCCGAGGGGACACTTTGCATATTAGCCTTTTGTATACATAGATGGTATAGTATTTGCATAATACATCCTTCTGTATGCTTTAAATCTTTAGATTACTCACAGTACTTAATCCAATGTAAATGCTCTGTAAATAGTTTATACTGTACTAGAGGCCCAGTACACAAAAATTTGTGCATTTGCGGGGGGGGGGGGGAGTCCCTCAGCCCAGCCTGTGCCCTCTTGCAGTCTGGGACCACTCAGGGGATGTCCGCCTGCTGGCTTAGGCCCGCTCCCCAGCCGATTGGGCCTAAGCTGGCAGTCAGACATCCCTCTGGCAGCCTGGAAGCCCTTGGGAGATATCCACTTACCAGTAGGGAGCAGGCCTAAGCTTCAGTCGGATATCCTTAGTGTTGCTGAGGAGGCGGGAGAGGCTCCCACCACCACCACTGTACTGGCAGCCGTCAGCCTGGCTTGTGGCTGAGCAGAGCTCCCCCTGTGGGAGCGCACTGACCACCAGGGGCAGCTCCTGCATTGAGTGTCTGCCCCCCGGTGGTCAGTGAGCATCATAGTGACCAGTCATTCCCAGTCGTTCTGCTGTTAGGGTCCATTTGCATATTATCCTTTTATTATATAGGATTATTTAATAAATAATGACAAGAAAAAAGTCTGCACATGTTCAATGTAGATGCAACCATCGTAGGCCTAATTACACAGTATATACATCAGCAACAATGCAAGGTTCTTCTTCGGACGGTTTTTGATGCGTGGCTGGCGGAGACCACCAAGGCAGAGGCCACGGAGGCGGAGGGCTCACTGTTCTGCGGATTCTGCTTGCCTCCTGGCTTCAGACACTGAGGGGCTTGGCCTTCCTCCTCTCAGCCCTTCGTGGCACATGACTTGCCCAGAGAGTTCATCTAATTTTAAGTTCCCATGTGCCGCCAGTTTATTTCGATCCAGGACCTGTTGCTCGGCACCTGTTGGCACCTTGGAATGCAAAGTCCTTCTATTTTTAAGCACCAGCAGGGGCAGGTCTGATTTCAGAGGGCTCCTGTGGTGAGGGCTCCCAGGGACGCAGGCCCCGCCATCTGTGATGCCTGGGGGCGAGGTGGGCAGGGGTGGAGGTGGCGACGTGTTCCAGAGGGACTCACGCGGCTGGTACCCATCTATGAGACCACTATTTCTCCGGAGCGTTCATTTCCGCGGGCGTTTTCCAGGTGCCATCCGATCGGCTTTCACCCTGAAGTTTCTATCAGTCAACTCTTAATGAGTGTTTACTATGCACCAGGCACCGGGGCTGCAGAAAGGAGCCTGATGCAGCCCCGTCAGCCCAAAGCAGAATAACCCTGGAGACTCGGCACATAAGCTATTAGCTTTTTCTTTTCTTTTTTTAAGGAGAGGAGTTAGGTTTATGGAGGCGTAATTCCCTTATAGTAAAGTTCACGTTCTTTTTTTTTTTTTTTAATATGTATTTATTGATTTCAGAGAGGAAATGAGAGGGAGAGGAAGAGAAACATCAATGATGAGAGAGAATCATGGATCGGCTGCCCCCTGCACGCCCCCGACTGGGGATTGAGCCCACAACTCAGGCCTGTGCCCTTGACTGGACTCGAACTCGGGACCCGTCAGTCCGCAGGCCGATGCTCTAGCCACTGAGCCAAACGAGCTATGGCTCTTTTTAAAATATATATATATGTTTTATTGACTTTAGAGAGAAAGGGGAGAAAGAGGGAGAGAGAGAGAAACATCCGTGTGAGAGAGAAACATTGACCGGTTGCCTCCTATACAGTCTCAGCTCAGGGCTCTGACCTGGACTCAAACCCACTACCTTTTGGTGTTTGGGATGATGCTCCAAGCCGCTGAACCACTCGACCAGGCCAAGGTTCACATTCGTAACTCCGGTTTATAGAAGCCAACACAGAGGCTGGGAAAGGCGCACACAGGGATCTGCCGTGTGGAAACCCGGGCCCAGTGTCCCACCGCCCCTGCTTTTGGGTCACCTGGGGCGAGCGCCCTTCGCTGGAGCCTCCGTGGCCCAGAGGCAGAAGCGGAGACTGGGAGCGAACCAATCGGTGGCTCTCACACTTGAACACGCACCCGGAGTGCCCTGGAGGGCCTGTTAAAACAGATCGCGGGGTCCGCGCCCAGCAGTCAATCGCTGGCTCATCAGCTCAGGGATGGGGCCCAGAATGTGCATGGCTGACGAGCTGCAGGGTGAGGCCGTGGCTGCTGGCGTGGGGACCACACTTGGGGAGCCAGTGGGCTGGAGGAACCCAGATCCTGGGGCGCAGGGATGTTGAAAGGTTTCATGCTGCGCCCGCCTGCTCCACCCCTGCCATCCGATGGGCCCCAGGGAGCTTTTGGAGAGGCTGGCAAGCCCAGAGCAGCCAATTCAAACGCGACGCTGCTGAGAAGATGATGGAGAACTTTGGGATCGATATTTCCATGAGGACCCGGAGAGCAGGGCTGGGTGGCGGTCAGGGGGGGATGGAGCCTGTGGCCCCCATCAGGATTCTCACTGCCTTTGCTGGATTGCTTGCTCTGATCTATGGGCTCTCTGCCCCCAACCCCCACCCGCCCCCCAAGCCTCCCAACTTGCTGTTGGTAAACAAAGCCTTTATTTCCCAGGCCGATGGGGAAAATTTCAGGCCTTTATAATTAAGTGTCTCCGTGAAGGGCAGCTCTTGAAGCCTGGCGCTGGGTGCCCGTCGGGCGGTGATGGATGGTAACAACACATCATCCCCGTGGCAGCCTGGGTGTGAGCTATGGGGGTCGTATATCACGAGGGGCGTCTGGTCTTCCCTGTACATAGGTGCAAGAAAGCTTGGGATCCAGCGGGGGTGGGAGTGAAGAGGGGTCTGGGGTAATCAGGGGTGGGTGTATGGAGAGGTTCTCTCATGGGGAAGATGAGGAAGCGGGAGGGGGAGCAGAGCAGGCTGGGGTGAGCCCCCAAGCTTAGTCACTCCTGCCTCCCACACTCTGACACATCCCCCATCACTCAGGGAGAAATTCTAAAGCCAGACTCTATTCTGCCCTTTTCCTTACCCCTTATATCTAATTCTTCAACAGCATTCCTGTTAATTCTGTCCCTAAATGGCTGTGGAACTCATTTATTCTTCTCCACCTCCTGGTCACCATCCTCATCCAAGCCATCCCCTCTCTTTCTCTGCTCTCATACTGTCAGTGGGATGTCTTTTCCACCCCCGCAGGTAGCCATGTAGCTTGCTTTGGGCAATAGGATGAAGCAGAAGTGTTGTGGTGTGTCCATGCCAAGTCTAGGCCTCAAGGAGTCTTGCAACTCCTACTTATTTCCTTGTGTTTCTGCTATCACTATGCTGGTCCCAGGAGGACTGGGCACATGGAACCAAGCTGGACATAGAGCAGTGCACCCTCTGACTGACCCTCCAGGAGTGTGAACTATAATAATAGATGCAAGTTCTTATACAAGTTCTCACAGCAAGTTTGGGGGATGTTTGTTAGGCAGCGCTAGCTAACTGATACAGCCTACAGCCACTGCCTGATTTGAGCCATCAGATTTTTAAATTTTTATTTTTAAAAAAAATATGTTTTTATGGATTTCAGAGAGGACTTGAGAGAGAGAGAAACATCCATGATGAGAGAGAATCATTGATCAACTGCCTTCTGCATGCCCCCTACTGGGGATCAAGTCCACAACCCGGGCATGTGCCCTGGCCAGGAATTGAACCGTGAACTCCTGGTTCATAGGTTTGTGCTCAACCACTGAGCCATGCCAGCTGGGCTAGTTCACTTAACCCCTGTCACAACCCAGTGAAGTAGATGCTAAGATGGCCCAGATTTTATAGATGAGACCACAGAGGTGCAGAAAGGCGAAGCAACTTGCCGTAAGGACTCGAATCCAGCTTGGTCTCATGCTAGAGCCTGAGTTTGGACCCCATTAATAATAGAAATTTATCTACCTGCAAAGAACCTTCTGGCTTCCCATCCCAGGGAACCACTATGGGGACCATAAGGGGTGAGGCGACAATTTCATCTCAGAGAGGAAGAGACTGAGGGCCAGAGAGGCAAGGGGAGAGGTCCCATGGAGCAGAACTAACCCCCACACAGTGCCTCTGGGAGGGAGACCCAGAATTTCATAGAAGGGAGGGCCATGCATTCCTGAGGGCCTGCCATGAATCAGAAACAGTGCACTTTACCAGCAGCCCATCTTACAGATGTGGAAACTGAGGCAAGGCAGATTGGCTTGCCTGACGTCTCACAGACTGCAAGGGGTGGCGCTGAGGTCACCTGCAGGAGGTCTGACCCCCGAGTCTGCTGCTCAGACCACAGTGCCCCACAGCCTCGCCTGAGGGCCTGAGGACGGGGCTGTGGCTGTCACCACAAGGGAATGGCTCCCCCACTTCCTCCCACTCGGAGACACCATGTCCCCTAAGGACCTCACATGGCCCAGCCTTTGCTCGCGCAGTTCCCTCCACCTGGGGTATTTTCCTCTTCCTGGTCTGTCCTTCAAACGCCGGAGCAAAGGCCCCTTTGTGACCTGTGTGACCCCCCCCTGCCCAAAGCCGGCCAGGCTCCTAAAGGGGATCCGCCTCAGGCTCCCCGAAGCCTTCACCAGACGCCCGGGGCCCAGCTGAGAGACGTGGGGTCGTTGCCCCAGGTTCACTCTGGGCTCCCGAGCGAGCCCCCTTCCCTCACAGCCTATTCCCTCTGGGCCCTGAGCTCCCTGGGGCACCCGCCTGGCTGTCCTGTCCTCCCCTCCTACCCGCCCCTGCCCATCAGGTACCCTCCATGCTGGCACCACAGCCTCCCAATGAATGGCGAGAGGAGGAGGCCCTGCTGCAGGCCTCAGGCAGGGCTGCGTGGGAGCCGGGCTGGGGGGTGGCTCCGTGAATGGCCGCCCTGTCTGAGCTGTGACTGCCCCTTGCGCGCGGGCCATGCGGTCATGTCTTGCATGAGGCTTAGGTAATAGGGTAGCGGGGGTGGAGCGGGGACCCTAGCAAGGCCAGTCTGGCCCCGCTGCCAATGCAAACACGGGGTCCCTTCTCTTCAGGGCTCTGGCTGTTGCAACTGGGGTCAGGACACAGCACACAGGGTTCCCTTTACCTGGCCTGGGAGGAGTTAACCCTTTGCATGCCCCCCACCACCCCCCAACCCGCACTCCTGGCCTCGGGCCTGGGACACCACAGAAGGGCTGTTCCGAGCGGTGACTCAGTTTCCCCCAGAGCTCCACAAAGCGTCTGGGCTCCCTCGCAGTGCAGAGATGGGGCTTTGTGCTTCTCAGGGTGCCCCTTGTCCTGTCTCCTCACCTGACGGATGGGGAAACTGAGGCCTGGAAAGGAAAAGGTGGCCTTCTGTGGGATTCCGGGCGCCCCAGTGTCTCCCCACTTTTTGGCCTGAGCATTGAGTGCAGAAGCAGGGATTCTGGGTACAGAGAATGATAGAGACCATCGGGGACTGTTCTGCTGCGGGACATGGGCTCAGAGAGGACAAGGGCCTTCCCTAAGGCCCAGAGCTGGTTGGCTGCAGGGCTGAGATGACAATGATGATGATGGTGGTAAGATGCTAGTAAGAGCCAACAATTCTGTTTGCCACGTGCCAGGGCCTGTCCTAAGTGCTTTCTGTTATGAACTCATTGAATCCCTATGATGGCCCCAGGATGTAGGAATTTATTAGTATCCCCATTTGACAGATAAGGAAACCGAGGCACACACCCATGAAGCTGAAGGTCCCACAGCTCATCTGTGGTGGAATCTGGATTTGCTCCCCACCGGCCTGACCTCTGAGTCAAGACTTCCACCAATTGCCACTGTCTCCTACCCAACCCCCTTCCCAGCTTAGTCCTGGTCCACTCTGACCTCAGGATCCTCATCTGTTGAGTGGGGATGAGAATCTGCCCTCCCTACCTTGCCAGGCTGCTCTCCTAAAGGGAAAGTGTCTTGCACACCATGCAGGTGGCAGGCTCTTCCTCTCATTTGCATGGGTCCCTAAAGCTGGCTATCAGGGTGTCACCACCACCTTCTTCTCACTGCCCATCTGTGCCACTCCCAGCCTCTCAGCCTCCTGTGAGCCTTGCTGCACGCCCTCCACTCACCTCCACCTTCAGCAGTTTGGGGCACCTGCTCTGTGCAAACACAGGTGTTTGTCACCATTTTAGTGCCTCGTCCAAAGCCGGGCAGCAGGTCAAAGCCAAGGAAACTGAGTCTCAGAGAGATGCGGACACCTGTCTGAGTTCACCCAGTCCTCCATAGCCAAACGGGGACTCACACCAGGACCCCCCGTCCATGCCTGCCCCCCTGTTTTGTTGTTGTTTGTTTGTTTGTTAATCCTCACCCGAGGATATTTTTCCATCAATTCTTAGGGAGTGGAAGGGAGAGGGAGAGACAGAGAGAAACATCGATGTGAGAGAGACACATCGATTGCTTGCTTCCTGCACGCACCTGACCTAGGACCGGGGAGCCTGCAACCAAGGTACATGCCCTTGACCGGAATCAAACCTAGGACCCTTCAGGTCTGAGGGCTGAGGCTCTATCCACTGAGCAACCCGGCTAGGGCGCCCCTCTTGCAAGTGGTCAACAGAAACTTCCAGCTTATGCCCATTGTTCATCCCTTCCCACCCCACCCCCAACCCCAGTTCCAACTCGGGGGCAAAACTCAACTAACTAAAGGAGCCAAGAAAAGGGGGCGGGGGGAACCTCTTGGCTCAGCGTCCCTGGGACCTGGGATTCTTTTCTGGCAAACCTTCAGGAGGTGGGGGCCCAGCGAGGAGGAGGGGTCACCCCTGTGCGCTTTGTGGCTAACTCTGGGGAGCAGGGGAGCGTTTCTGAGGCCGCTGCCTGGAGATCAGGCCCCTGCAGCAGCCCCCTCCCCTTCCCAGGCAGGGCCCAGGGGGGCCCGGGCGCCTGTCAATGCATCTTAGCAATCGGAATGTGCCCTCTGACCCCGCCTTCGCCTCCCCGTGAGTTTCAGAGAAGGTTCTTTTTTTCCCAAACCGCTGCCCCTCGGCCTTCTGGAAACAAATGGAGCTTGATTCAGTCTGTGTGTGGCTTGAAAAGCCACCGGTTGGGGGGTTCCTTTAGAAAAAGAAGTCTCTGGGAACCCCTGCAACGTGCGAGGGACTTTTATTTTTGCCCAGGGGATCCAGCCGGGGGCGAGGAATGTGCTGGGATGCCAGAGGGAAGGGATGGGGCCCTGGCTGGGTCGCCCATCTGATCGCCCGGATTGGGTTTCTCACCGGCGTTTGATTACATCCCAAGTCCTAGCGAACCGGGCTGGCTCCCTAGAGGACTCGAGGGCCCCGGTGACTTACAGGGTCAGAGGCTACATTTTCTAGGAGCCGCTGAAGCAGAAGCCGCGGGAGGAGCTGCAGGGAACAGTCAGAGAGGCGAGATCTGGCTTCTTCTCGCCCCAACAGGCTGCTCCGTAGGCAAGTTGCCTTCTCAGCTCCCCTGGCCTTCCTGGCCCTGGGCCCCGGGAGGGCTCCCTCAGCAAACCCTTAAATAGCGGAGTCAGGGGCCTCCTCGAAGGAGGGCGCCTCTCTCCTCATTTTCATAGGGAGCCACAGGGATCCCACCCTCGTGATTGGGAATCAAGGCTCAGCAAACTCTTTCTGCGAAGGGCCCGTGATTAACTCTTCTAAGTTGTGCAGCGTCTGTGCTCGTAACTCTGCCAGGGGAACAGGGCACCAACGGGCCATCCTCCCATCCGGAGGTGGGTCTGTGCCCTGCCCTGGATGCTGGTTGGGCCTTGTGACTCACCTTAGCCACTAGGATGTGGGGGAAGGGATGCTGGGCAGGGAGAGGGCGCTGGGCTTAGGCCTCAAGAGGTCCAGCGGCGTCCACTCTCACTCTTGCGCTGCCCTGAGCACCTAGGGAGGAAGCCCAAGCTATCCTGCAGCAGAGACAGGCCACCTACTGGGGGACTGTCCAGCCCTGCTCCCCGCTGGAGGCAGCCCTGTGAGTGTGAGCTAGGAGAGGCCTGGGTGTGTGGGACCCACGATGGGCGCTCACCACTACCCCGCATGGCCTCCTGGCTGTCTCCAGCCCTCCTGTGTGTCCAGCCTCCACAGAGAACAAATCAGGGCTGGGAGGGCCTCTTAGGGAAAAGACCAGCTCACCTCCTCCTCCTCCTTCCCATGCATTCTTTCCTTTTTTTATAAAAAATATTTTTATTGATTTCAGAGTGGAAGGGAGAGGGAGAGAGAGAGAGAAATATCAATGAGGAGAGAGAATCCTTGATTGGCTGCCTCCTGCACACCCCACACAGGGGATCAAGCCAAAACCCGGGCATCTGCCCTGACCGGGAATCGAACCCTGACTCCCTGGTTCAGTCACTGAGCCATGCTGTCTGGGCAAGCATTCTGCCCTCAGCTGGACCTGCTTCCTCTCATCTTTTTGCCCGAGGCCTCTTTTCTCCACGTCCTCTCTGCAAAGCCACGTATAATATTCCGCAGTTTCTCCGAGGTCTCCCCCACTTTGCCACTGTTCATGGCAAAAACAGAGACCTAGACACTCATTTCAAAGTGGATGTTTTGGAGGGGATGAGCTCACCCATTGTCTCTCCATCTACTGCCCGAAAATGTGCACACACACACGTTGAATAATGATAAAGTCTGTGTTTATTAAAATACATTTCATTTTCAGAATTGAGCTCTCAGCTGTTAAAGTGTGTATACACTTTTTTTGGGCGGGGGGGAGGAGGACACCCCATATAACAAACAAGCATAAAAACTGCAATGTATGACTGTGTTGTTTTCCAGGCTGAATTATATCCCTATTTTTATTCTGATTAAAATAAAATGAGAACATGTTTGTGGGGCTGTCAGTGTAGTCACTTCCTGTGCCCAACGAAGACTCCTGCCTGCCTGACATTAATCAAAGAATCCCACAGCGAAGCTTAGATCACAGTCACCACGACTTCTACGAGGGAGGAGTCCTGGGTGTTATGAGGATTTGTCCCCGGAGTTTGGCCCAACATGAGACCTTAGAGGAGTGTCTCCAAGGAAATTGCTTCTGAGCTGAGCAATCAGGAAGGAGTGTCCCAGGCTGTGCAAAGGCCCTGGGGCAGGATCAGAGGGCATGAGGCACACACAGGAAGTAAATAGTGCTGTTTAGCCTGACCTCCTTGGGGCTCCTGGTCCTGCCCAGGGCCCTGCCTGGGACGCTGCTCCGACCAACAGAGCCACCCAGCTAGGGTTTGACTTTTAACGTTTTTATGTTGCAATTATAGACTCAAGAGAAGTTGCAAAAATAATGCAAAGAGTCCCGTGTCACCCTTCCCCCGGGTTCCCCCAACAGTGACATCTTGCATAGATAGAGCACCACCTCCAAATCAGGAAATCAGCATTGGTACCAGGTCATTAACTAGACCACGGGACCTTCCTGAGTTCTCATCAGTTTGCACGTGAACTTGTGTGTGTTGTGTGTAAGTTGAGGCCGTGTGTGGGTGCCCTTGATTATCCCCACAAGCAAGCTATAGAGCTGCTCCATCTCCGTGCTACCCCTTGCGCTACCCCTTCGCAGTGGGCCTATCTCCTCCCCTGCCCCCACCCTAGACAACCACTGTTGTGCCCTCCAACTCCAGCTTTGCCCCCCTTGAGAAAATGTTCTTGAATATTCCTTCTCAAAGGCGCCACCGTCCCCTGTGAGGCTGTGGGGTACCCTCCAACTGTGCCTTTGTCTCTGTCGACAGGAGAGAGGCTCTAAGACAGATGGGGAAACTGAGGCCCAACAGGGGGAACCCGGCTGGCCTCAAGCCACATAGCCAGTGGGCCTACCATCCCAGCTTGCTCCCTCCTGGGCCTCGAGGTTCCCCTCCGCCCAGTGAAAGCATAAACAGACAGTTGGACCAGGTGACACATCGTCAAACAACTGGTCGACCTCCCACCCACCTAGTGGTGTGGGTGGCATCTGGCTTCTGGGCTCTCCCAGACATGGGGTGTGGGTCCCTCCCAGCTGAGGACGGGGGGCCCGGGCAGCGCCGGTGGAAAAAGTGATACCCTGATGCCTGTTTGGAGAGGGCCCGCAGGTAGGCCCGGCCCCGGTCCAGGTGAGCTGGGGCCGCCAGCCCTGCGCACAGACAGGCCCCTCAGAGCTGGGCACCGGGCAGGGGCTCAGACACGAATGTCAATAAACGGCGCTGTCGGAGAGCTGACCCACGCCCTTGCTGGAATTAAGAGCTTATTCATAACGCTCTCCCGCCACCAAAATACACTTTGGAGAGGACTAAAGTCAACAGTGCCGATTAACCTGACCTCCTGGGGGCTCCTGGTCCTGCCCAGGCCCTGCCACTCAGAGGGGACATTTGGCACCTTTCCCTACAGACCACTTGGACCACCCCCAAAGTCTCCCCCTTAGAGAAATAATCAGATCATCTTCACAGTCCAACGAGGTGGTGGTGGTGGGGGGGGGCAGGGCGTGGGGGGCGGGTGGTGATGGATGGGGTTGGAGAGGAGGTGACAGCCCACTATTGATTGAGGGCGCGTTGCGGAATCTGGATCCTATTCCAAGAGCAGTGGGAAGCCATGGAAAGGGTTTTAAGTGGGGGGATGATGTGAGATGATTTATGTTTTTGAAAATATGGCTCTGACCGCCGCCGTGTGGAGGACTGACCGTGGAGGGCAGGCCTGGGAGTTGGGAGGCTACTGCAGCACTGGAAGGAGAGGAGACACAGGCTGGGGCAGGGTGGGGGCTGAGAAGATGGAGGGAGTGGTCAGCCCTTGGGTAGATTTCAACAGGATGAGGAGGCAGCCCCAGGGAATGGAGGAAGATGAAGAATGCAGGCTTTTGTGGAGGGACTGGGGGGGGAGGGGGTGTGTGCATAGAATTAAGATACAATTCTTCATGGACGTGTTGAGCCTGAAATAGCCAGGAATCTCCCAGGTGGCGTTCCCCAGGTCACTAAGTACAGGGACGCGGACTTCACCCAGGCGGGCTTGTGTCCCATGAGTGGAGGAGACGACGTAGGCTGTGGAAATAGAATTAGGGGCTCCAGGACCCCCATGGCAGGCGGGAGGGACACCTGGCTCAGGAGGCCTACGACCAGGGGCTCAAGCCTGGGGAGAATGACTCAAGACAGAAGGAGGGGTCTGCGGGTCCTGGTTCCTCTGAGGGGTCTGGTGGGCTGAGGTCCTGAAAGACCTGACGGAACTGAGCAGCTTGGACAGCTCTGGGGACCCCTCACTCCCTTGGCGCACATTCAGTGACGGGAAGGGCAGGAAGGCCACGGGAACAGCAACCATAAGCAAAGAGCCCAGAGACAGGCTTGGGTGCCCACGACCACGGTGTCCAGGGTGGAGGAGGCGCCCCCAGTCGGCGGACAAGGGGTGGACCGTCTGCGGAAAGAATGCCGGCGGAGGGGATCCAGCACGAACAGCAAATGAGCGATCTCACCGGGAAAAGACGGGGAGGCACCGTGGCTGTCGCTCCCGAGTGAAAGAAGCCAATCTAGAAAAGGCTGCAGCCGGTGCGGTGCCAACGTTATGACATTCTGGAAAAGCCGAAACCATGGAGACGGGGGAGAGGTCCGCGGTTGCCAGGAACCGGGGGAGGGTGGGATGAGCGGGCCGAGCGTGGAGGATCTGCCGGGCAGCGAGAATGCCCCGCGTGATAACCTGATGACGGGGCCCTGTCATTGCACATTTGCCCAAACAAATAGGTTGTTCAAAAAAAAAAAGAACGGGATTAGAAAATAATAACAAATACATGAATGTAAAAGCGAGGGCCTCCAGAGAGCATAAAAATGGCTTCAAAAAACAAACAACAAGAAAGAAAAGTTTGGCTTTGGAGGGAAGAAGGAACCGTCAGCGTGGCTGGAGGGGCACCCGGGGAGGAGGGGTGCGGGTCTCCCCTGGTTTGGTGGGAGGTGTCCTTGACGCTGATGGGAATGGTTGGTGGAAGGGGACATGGACAGTGGAGGACACGGGGACGCCGGGAGGCACAAGGCCCGCGCTGGGGGGAGGGAGGAGGACACGGTCCCCAGTGGACACCGAGGCCCCTGCCTGCTGCCCCTCGGGGAGGGACTCGCACCCCTCACCCTCGCAGGCTCCTGCGGTGGAGATAAATAGTGCCTGCCACACCTGCCACCGGTGTTTGAACAACATATTAATCACTTTAACAAATATTAGCTCAGAACAGCAATAAACAGTCTCTAGAATCTCCACTTTCTGGCTGTATTACAATGAAAAATATGCTAATACGGGCGCCTAATTGATAGTGTTTGAATAACTTCCTTTATGACAATAAGTGTTTCTGGTGGCATCACTCAGCGTCATAACTGGTGTCTCCCAAACCCCAGTTCCTGCAGAATTATACCCTCTGGAAACTCTCCAGATTAACAAAATCATCTGGATTTGCCCATTTAGGGAGACTTGGGGGATGGCCTACCAGGGAGCTGGTACTTGGGCTGTGGCTCTTATGGGCTAGCACCTCACACACAATGAATGCCTCCTTTAATCTTCCTAGCAATTCTGAAAGGTCAGGATTGTGGTCCCATTTCACAGATGGGAAAACCGAGGCTGTGAGGCATGAAGAGGCTCCCTCGGGGGTCCTGAGAGCTACAACCAGGCTTCTTCTCCAGGCTTGAATCAGGAGCCTGTGTGCACTTTCTCCATCCTGAAGCCAGAACTTCTGAGAGAAACTTCTGGAAGCATCCATTAGCATCGCTCAACTTTAATCCCACACCGACAACTCACAGTTTGATTCGATGGACAACTGGGCAAGGTGATCCTTGAAAGTTCCTGGGAGTTTCCCCTTCGGTGCCAAGCACGGATGGCCACCCCTGTGCTGGTCATGCAGAGTCTTCCCCCCTCATATGTCACCTCCTGCAAAACCAACCATATCATTTCCTCTCCCTTTCTCCTTCCCTTGGTTAAATACAGTCCGGACCCTTGCACCATGCACAGGGTGAGATGGCTCCTGGGGTGATGGAGGTTAACATCTGCCTCACCTCGGGGTCCTTCACCCTCCCCTCCCCCCGCCTTCTGCCTGCACATGTACCAGCCACCCGTGCTGCTGGTGTGACCCTAAGAATTATTCAAGTCCACTGTCTCTTCTCCACCCTTGCTGCCTCGCTCAAGTCCAGGGTACAGCCAGTTCTACCCAGGCTCCTACCATAGCCTCCCCCCCCCCACAACCCTACCTTGGGCCCTGGGAACGTGTGACTTGGGGTCCCATTGCCCCTGCAGTCCCCAAATAAAACAGCACCCAGGTCCCTTCCCGACCCCACGAGGCTTTAGGTTACGGGTTGGCAAACGTTTTCTGCAACGGACCGGCGAGTAAATATTTTCTTGCTGTGGGCTGCAGAGTTTCGGTAGCTTCGCGTATGAAGGGGGTGCCTGTGTGCCAATAAAACTTTATTTATGGGCGCTGAAAGTTAAATCCGATCAAGTGTTTACGTGTCATGAATTTTTCTTTTAGTTTTTTACAGCCATTTAAACCTGGTTAACGGTGGTTACAGTATATGGACCCATGGGGCATCGTTTGACAACCTTTGTTCTGACTGATTTATTTTTCCTTAAAAAAGGAGGGGGTGGCACAGGCTTCGGGCGGCACTGGCATGACCTAGGCAGAGGAGGCTGCTTGGAAAGGGAATAGGCAGTGGACGGGATAAAACCCCCCACCAGTGTTCAGGATGATGCTGGGGAGGGCATGGTGTTCAGGATGATGCTGGGGAGGGCTTCAGAGGTGGAGAACATTCTGCGACTTCCTCTGAGTACTGGTTACGTGGGGTGTTGACTGTGAAAATCTGAGAGCTGGACTCTGATGCCCGGCACAGGTGTGGGTGTGTCTATCTCACTTTAGTAAAAAGTAAAGGAAATGAAAGGGCTGATGACATCTGTGCTGGCGGGATTCTGGGTACCCGGCTACCCCAAGCCTCGCTGTGAGGTACCCGGAGCCACCCTCATGCAAAAAAAAGAAAAGAAAAGAAAAGAAAAGCATAGCTCATATGACCCACTGATGTCATCCATCAGGATGGACCCCCAGCACATTCACACATTCGTGTGCAGAGATGCGTGTGCAGACGGTATTTCAGCACTAACTGGAGCAGGAGAGACTGAGAAAAATTAAACCCAGACTAGCCCGACAAAGGACGCTGCCTCATGGACGGAACAGACGCGGTCGTGGAGAAGGGAGACCTTCTCCTTGTGCTCAGGTGGAATGTTCGCCCGGTGCATCATGGAGTGGGAGAGAAAAAAGAAGAGTGGATCCTGAGAGCTGCCATTCGTCTATGAAACAGGAACACGCATGCGCATGCCTACAGGGTTCTACTAAACAAGGAAACTTGCTGGAAAGACACACAAGAGCGATGGGCCTGGCCGAGGGCTCAGGAGGGGAGCTGGGCTGTTTTAGCTCTTTGTTTTGTCTTTTGTCATGTGACTGGTGACTTTACATCAAGGACGAAGTGAAACAAAGTCGGGGGGGGGGGTGGTTTCTGTACATTGAGTACCTAGTTCACCCCCAGTAGTTCCCACCCCCCAGTGAGTCTGCTGGTCCATCCCAGGAGGCCCCTCATAGAACCTGAGACAGCTCAGCTGCTCTGCAGACCCAGCGCACTCCTTGCCGGTCCGAGGGGCGCAGCAAGGCCGGCTGCAAGCGGAACAAAGGTCGGGACAAAGGACCCTTTGTGCAGTCCTCGGGCCCCAGCAGAGCCCCAAGACCAGGCCTCTCCGGTTACAGTCCCTGAGGGCTTTCCTGCTCAGCCCACTGAACCCCAGGGCAAATGCTCTACCAGGATCACCTGTCAGGCGCGGGAGAGGGTCCCCTTGGTCTCAGCGTCACCCACAGTCTCCCCTTCTTCATCTCAGTCTCCCAGATATCAAGTCCCTGGTGGTGTGGTTTGAACCAAGCAGTTAGTTGGAATCCCGAGACACGGGCTGAGTGACCTGGGCAAACAGCTTCACCTCTCCGAGCTTCAGTTTCCTCATCCGGAAGATGGGGTGAGAGAGAGTAGAAGTGCCCATCTACTCTCTCGGTTGTGGTAAGGATTCAATGAGATGATGTGTGTGAGCCTTTGGCTCAGGAAATGATATCTTTGAAAACGGGGAGAGAGAGGGGATAAAGAAAAGGTGCAGCTGCTTTGGAAAATAGTCCCGCAGTTGCCATAATGACAGCAGCCAGAGTTGCCATATGGCCTAGCAATGCCACCACTTGGTATCTAGCCAAGAAGAATGAACACAGGCATTCACACAAAAAACTTACACACAAGTGTTCATCACAAGCATTCCTCACAGGAGCTAAAAGGTGGAAACAACCTACATACCCACTAACGGATGAATGGATAAACCAATGGTGGTATATCCATACAATGGAATATTACTCAGTCATGAAAAAGGAATGAGGTGTGGACACAGGCCGCAATGTGGATGAACCTTGAAAACATCCTGCTACTAGTAAATGAAAGAAGTTACACACAGTAGGCCTCACATTGTGCGGTTCTATTCATGTATACTGTCCAGAATACAAAAGTCTACAGAGACAGAAAGTCAAGTAGTGGTTGCCAGGGCCTGGGTAGGAGGGTGCAACTAAGTGGTACACAGTTTCCTTTGGGAGATGATAAAAATATTCTAACCTTGACCATGGTGATGGATATACATACCTGTGAATAGATAGTAAAAAAACAAACAAACAAACATTAAATTCTGCACAGTAAATGGCATGCGAATTATATCCCATAAAGCTTTTTCTTTGCATTTAAATATATTTTTGTTTCTCAAATAGTTTTAGATTTCCAGAAAGGTTGCAAACACAATGCAGAGAGAAGAGCTTCTGCATAGCCTCCTCCCAGTCCCCGCTAACTGTTAACATCTTACACTCCTAGGGCACACTTGTCACCATGGAGGAGCCAATATTGACGCCTCAGCCCTCTTTTGTGGGAGGAGCAGTCAGAAGAGAAGCAAAGCTGCCTTCCTCGGGGACCCCCACCCCAGGATGGGAGCTGAGCGGCAGGCGGGCTCAGACCCCAGCCTGCGCAGCCTGTGCTCCTGCGATTTCAGTTCCAGGGAACTGACGTCCGTGTCCCGCATACTTGAGTTCAGGCCAAGAGATTCCTGATCGTGTTTGGAGAGAAGCTTGTTGGCCTGACTCACTGACAAAGAACTCCTCCACCTGCACCCCAGCCTCCTCCCCACCTGGCCCTGAGTCACCTCTCTCCTTTGCCTGGAGGCCTCAGGATATTTACTGATGGGGCCCAGCCTGTTTGGGGAAGGAGACACCTGGGGGAGCAGCTGGCTTGGGGGGTGCTGTCTTCCCCAGACAGGAAGAGGCACCCTGCTGGGAGTGACCCCAGGATGAGGGGATGCTGGGAGAGGGCTGGGTGGGGCAGGAGGCAGGATGCCGGGAACTGGAATCAGCTGGGACTTTGAGGGCCCGCTGAGCTCTATTCTGCCACGATCTGCTGTGTGACCCTGGGGAAGTCACCGCCTCACTCTGGGCTCCGTCCCTACCGAGAAAAGGGCTCGGGGCTGGTCTCCTGTTTCCCATATTGAACACTGAGTCCAAAGCAGTGTCTTAAGAGGCACGTGCTTTTCTCTGTCTCTCTGCCTTCCTCCCGCCCGTCCTCCCTCCCTTTCTGCTCATTCATTCATTCCCGCCACCCCGTGCCCAGCCTTGCGCCCTGTGCTGAGGGTGCAGTGACCGTGAGCCCTGCCTCGGGAGCCCAGTCTGGCAGCAGACAGACATCTCACAGCCAGTTACAAGGGAAGGCGGCATCAGGCATGTTATCAGGGGCCGCATCTCTTCCGGAGGCTCGCCCCTGTGCCAGGCCCTGCCCTGGGTGTGCCTGCCTTCCCTGAATTCCCAGCATTCTCCCAGGGGTCAGATCCTTGGTCACGTCCATTTTCCAGGTGAAGAAACTGAGACGCGAGGGACAAGGGCCAGCCAGCCCAGGAAGGAAGGCCTGGGAGTGGGATTGGAGCCAAGCTCAAGGCCCAAGTTCAGAATCACTTGTGTAATTAACTTCCTCTTAGAACCGGAGAGAGAAGCGGGCTTTTGAGGAGCCGAGAGAGGAGGGCATCTGACCTGGCCCTGCTGGGAGGGCGGAGGGGAAAACGCGTGGGTGCCCTCTGCCTACGGAGCCCAGACTCTTTAGTTACTTCCTCTCTCCCGCCCGCAATGGGACTCAGCCTGTTATGATGACATCCCTAATGCTAGCTGGTATCTGTTGATGTTGACCCTCCTTAGCTCCGATTGGTTGGCTTGACCCAAGGGCTTGACCTTAACCAGTCATTGCTGGATTAATGGATTCTGCCGATTGGCTAGCTACGGGGACACGCCCAGGTTCTTGCACTGGTGGGCGTGGTCAGAGCCATCCAATCCACGTTGAAAGTCAAGGAGGGGGCTGCCAATCAAGGTGCTCTGAGCAGAGAAGGCGAGAACAGAGACACCCCCTAATCCAGGGTTTTATGTAAATCGGCTCATTAATTTCCCTCAAGGAGGCGGAGGCACAGAGCCGGGAAGAGACGTGCCCCACAAGCCTATGGTAAGTGGCCATGCTGGAGGTTGAACCCTAAACCTCTGGCTCTAGAATCTGTGTTTTCAACAAACTGCCTCTGAGGTTAAAGTCGGAGCTAAAATCAATGGAACCTGCTCGAAAGTGGAGGTGGTGGTGGCGGTGGGGAGGGATGCTGAGGGGAGGAAGGGGACAGGGTGTTCACCAAACTCCTCCCACTCTTGGCCTCTCCCCAGGCCTTCCTGTGGACTCACAGCTGGCTGGCCCCTGCAGTTTGACCTTGGCTGTGTGGCTATCGGGGACGAGATCACGGCAGGGTCTGAAGAAACAGGTCATAATCACACTGGTCCCAGCCTCAGCTGCCACTTGGCAGCTCTGCCCAGGGGACCACTTGGGACAGCGTCTGCGACAAGTTCAAGTGCCTTCTCGAGGACACATCTTAGAGAAGGCCCTCAGGGTCAATAGCTCAGGGCTTCTTCTCTTGACTCTGCATGTGAGTGTGTGTGTGGGGGGGAGGGTGGCTTAGAATCTACCCTCATTAACATTCTTTGTCGCCCTGAAAATATTCCTCTTGCTTTCGTGTATCCAGTTTGATTGTTGCTTTCATACCCACGGCGATGTCCCTAAACTAGCACTTTTCAGCCCAAATGTCCTTTCGGTGGCCTCGGTTGCGCGCGTTCTGGAAATGACTGCAGACCAATCTTCCTTGTTTATATTCCTCCTTCCCACTCTCGTCTCCCTTTCCTCCCTCCTTCTGGCCTCGGGTAAACCTGTGCTGTGCCTTTTACCGTGTGAACATCCCCGGGGAGACTGAATGAACTTGTCCTTGGTTTGAAGGAGCGCCCAGTCTTTTAGGGGAGACAGATGGGCAGGAGGGAGGGAGGTCATCCCTGCTGGGAGCACTTTGCCAGGCGGACGGCATCCTTTGCAGAGGGCTCAGCACCAGCAAAGGCAGAGGGGTGTGGAGAAGAGTCAGTTCAATATTTGGGGGAGTCACAGCGGTTGAGACAGGAGGCTTGGTCAGGGGCTCAGACTGACCACTAAAGGCGTTGTCATGGCAAAGAGAGGACCTATGGGCGATCCAGGACCAAGAGCGCACTGGACCAGGAGTCCAGAGATGCTGTCCAGGCTTTCCACTTTGAGGCAGACTTGGCTGGTCAGGGGTCCTCTCTGAACCTCGGTCTTTTCACCTGTACAAACAGAGGTTTCTTCTGTTGGTCTTGATGACTCGGACGCCTGACGTATTTCGGTGAGATCCCTTTCCTCGCCTTCCCTGGAATCCCTCTGCTGCTCTACATGCCTGGAGAGGCCCAGAGATAAATTGATCTTCCTGATCCTGGTGGGTCTATCCATCGAAGCTCTGAGGGGGTGCTCTTGGGGTGGCACGGAACACCACCTAATTGATTTTTATTTTATTTTCACGGCCGTGGGGCAATTAGGAAAGCCAGTTGCAATTACCAACACGTAACTCCCAAGTATTTCATTATTAAGATATTCCTGTGGCCTATTATTAATTCATGAGATAAATTTGGATTATACCAGTATCACTCAATAATTAATGTGCAGCCATGGGTCTGGGGAACTTGGCCACTGTGAGTCACGTGGCCACAACAGCAGGCTATGGGCGGCTGGGGGTCGAGAAGGAGGGAGATGGGAAAGAATAAAACAAGTAAAAGGAAAAACGGGACCTCACAGAGGCTTGGTGACCAGCTGCTCTCTGACTTTTTTTAACCATTCATGCAATACACATTTATTGCCTGCCTACTATGTGCTAAGACCTTGGAGTACCTTACCATCCAAATATTGACTATTACAAGATGGTGCCTGGGGCTTTCTTTCACTTACCTGTACATTTGTCCACCCATCTCACTATCCATCTGCCCACCCACTCACCAATTCATTCATTCATTTGTTATCCACTCAGTTCATCCAGCATCCATCTACCCATCAATCCGGCCAGCCAGCCACCCACTTACCCATCCGTCTACCAAACCACCCATCCCACTACCCATCCATTCATTTACCATCCACTCAGTTCACCCAAACATCCATCTATTCATTTGTTTATCCATCCATCCATCTTCTCATTCACCCATTCATCCACCTACTCATCCACTTACCCATCCATCCATCCATCCATCCATCCATCCATCCATCCTCCATTCATCCACCCATCTACCCATCCACTATCCCTCCAATTTGTTGATCGAGCTGTTTCTATGTTCCACGTGTGGGATGTAGATCCAGGAACAAAATATGAGCTCTGCTCTCAGGAGGCTCCCCTTCAAGGTGGGAGACAGGGGGCAGGCATGCAGACAAGTGTTTTGATGGGGAACAATGTTGTGGGGGGTGGTCTGTGGGAACCCAGGAAGACTCTGGCTTTGCTTTGAGGGGAGGGGTAGTGGTCAGGGAGAGCCTCCAGGGGAAGAGCTGAGGCTGAAGGGGCAGAGTAGGGTTGGGGCAGCCAAGCCAGGAAGAATGGCTTATGGAGCCCTCCGCCCGGCATGGCTTGGTGTGCACTGGGTGGCTGGAGGAGTGCAGAGGTCCTCGGGGTCAGATCTGGAGGCCTCTCGGCCTTGTTAGCTTTTCCGATTTCATTTTGAGAATGATGGGTGTGAAGCAAGAGCAAAATGGTTCGATCTGTACTTTCAAAATGTTTCTCCAGTTGGAGTTTGTAGAATTGGCCTGAAGGAGCATGACTTGAGGTACAGAAGTTGGGGAGCAGGTGGGACAGGCATCCGTGTGAGCAATCCTGGCGGCCTTTGCCAGGGTGCGGGCAGGGGACAGAGAGAAGACAGACGCCGGATTGGAGGGACGGTGAGGAGTCAGCATCCTCCTGGCTGTGGGGGTAAAGGGAGGAAGCATCAAGGTTGCCGCTGGCCCAGCCAGGCTGGTTCAGTCCAGCACACTTTTCTAGGGGCCTGTGTGCCAGGCCCTGTGTAGGGAACCGGTGGCCCCTAACTTCATAATTCATGAAGTGGCCTGATGTGTACAGAAATGTAGCTACAGACAGCCTGGAGTGCAGAAGCGCCAGGAGCAAGATGGACACTGAGGTGTGGAGGTCAGCAGAGGTCATATCACGGAGGGTCTCCACGGTCTGGCTAAGGAGGTTAGATGCTTCTTGAGCGTACTTGGAGCCAGGGAAGATTTGCCGCTAGAAACTGGCATGACTAGAGGTCAGGTTAAGGGAGATGGATGATATGGGTTGACATGCCAAAGCTGGGCTTGCTTGTAGGGCCTAGAGACCAGGGCATGCTAAGCAATCCTGCTGCTGGCGTTTAGGGAAGAGAATGACCGGGCCCCTCAGGAAAGCATGCCTCCTCCACTTGCTTGCTGTGCCATTTTGAGCAAGTGACTTAGCCTCTCTGTGCCTCTGGAAAATGAGGATCGTCATGGTTCCCATCTCACAGGGCTATCTAGAGGACTGGATGTAGTAACATAGGAAAAGCATTCAGCATTGGAACAGGTTCTAATGCGTCGCAGCTTGCACTGGGGCCGTGGGGATGGCAGTGACCTCAGACAGGTGGGACTCAGTTTCCTCACCTATCAAACAGAGATCACGGCGGGTGCCTGCTTCAAGGGGTGGTCTGGGATTCCAGGAGCTGATACACCCGGCGCCCTGGAATAGAGACGGGCCGAATCGCTACAAAATCTGTGGCGTCCATGGCAAGATGAAAACGCGGGGCCTCGTTCAGAAATAATTAAGGATTTCAGGACGGCAACAATGCAGCAGCCAACCAAGCACAGGCCCTTCCATGTCAACTTGACGGGCTGACAAAGGAACTTGTAGGCAAAGAGAACAGCGTGTACGGAGGCTTCCGAGGAGCCCAGAACAGAGCATCTGAACCGGGGATCATCTCTGAAAACCCAAGCCCGCCAGGACCCAGGCCACTTGCAGGAGCCCCGGGCACCGGGTGACTGCCTTGGCGAGCTCCACCCCTCGTTTTGAGCAAAGGCTCAGCTGGACCCCACGTGTCCCTCCCCAGGCCTTAGGCCTGAGTTGGTTTCCAAGATCACCCAGCCCATTAGGGGCAGGGCCTGAGCTGGGACCCGTGTCGGGGTCTCCTCACCGGGACCCCTGCTATCGCTGCGCACTCGCAGATGACCAGGAGCCGAAAAAATTCAATGAAGTTGAAAAGCCCGCGGCAGCCGGTCTATTGTCATTATCTGGCCTCCGGAGGCATCTGTCGGGAGCCGCGGGAGGGACTGGTCCAGAAAACGCTGCGTTTCCCCGTTAGCTTTTTGAAAAGTTTTGCACAACATATTTTATGTGTGTTTATAGGAAAAAATAATCCTGGACCCACATTGATTGAAAAAACGTGTTGTTATGGAAAGGGCTGAGCTGAACTCTCCACAGAGCGTGGTGTTCGCGAAGACTTGGAAGGCGAAGACTCTCCATAAATAGTTGTGCCGAGTTGTTATGGCAACTGAAATTTGAAAAGTAAATAGGTTTGTGGGAACGATTTCTCCTTGTCTCTGAGGAATGTTCTGTTGGGGAATTGTCTGTGAGAGGCGGAGTTAATTCGATGCCCAGCAGGCTTGACATTGTTCATCGATGAGAGGAAAGAAATGGGGTGCTCCCCATGCTGGGGGGGTCGCCGTATCGATGGGGCAGGTTCCTTGAATGTGGGTTGATATGAGAGGACCTGGGCTTGGTTTTGTGTGCTGTGTGGCCTTGGGCCAGTGACCTGCCCTCTCTGGGCCTTCCCTTTCCTGTCTATAGGGGGCCCTTGCTGGGCCCACAGGTTGATATGGATTTGAAGACCCAGCAACAGCCTGGGATGGGGCTGAGAGGAGGTCATGAGGACACTGATCTGGAACTGCCCTGGTTTGAGCCCCGGCTTTGCCCCTTTCTGTCACGGAGGGGGTGACTCTAGCTGGGTGACCCCTAAACCTTAGTTCCTCTCCAGCAAGACGGGGTGCCATCGGTAGATGCCTACGGGACTACTGCACAGGTTCAGTGACGTCTGTCTACAGGGGCCCCCCAGCTCCCTTCCCAGGCTGGGGCCCTACACATATCTGCCTCTGCAGCAGCCTTGATGGCTGGGGGAAGAGCACTGCCATGCCAGGTCCCCCCCGGGCAGGGGCAGGTGTGGGCATAGTCCTCCAAGCCCAGAGATACCTGGCTCCCAGCCTCTCCCAGCTCCTCCTAACAGGGCCTGGCTCTGTGCCAAGCCCCATCTTCCTGCTGTAACTCAGTAGGACCAGGGCTTCCCCAGCACGATGTGGAGACACACAGTGGGTGGGGGTCCTATTTGGAGAGGGAGGAGGCCGGGGTGCCTGGGCTCACCTTGTCTGGGAAGGGTCAGCTTGGTACATTGAAGCTGTGAATTGTTTTTCAAGGGGAGAGGAGGAGGGAGGGAGTCAGAGAGAGAGAGATCTGCCTCTTTCTATGTGTGTATATGTCTTTCCATCCGTTTCTCTCTCTTCCTTCTTTCCTTATTCCCTCCTGAAAAACTATCTATCTATCTATCTATCTATCTATCTATCTATCTATCTATTAAAAGAGCAAAAGAGACAAGGAATCAGAGGCAGGAAAGGTAGGAAAGGAAGACATAATTTCAACAGCACAGGCTGAGCTATGTGAGAAAGTGGCCTGAGCTCCGTCTCCCAGAACCCCAAACCGAGCCCTGCCCTTGGCCCGCTGGGCGGTCTTGGGGAGGCTCTCTCCTCTGACCCTGGACCCCCTTGTGTCCTCCTTCACAGCATGACGATGGGGGAGTACAGGGTGCCTGGTATGCCGCGTGCCTCTGACCTGGGCCCTCCGCAGGTCGTGCTCCAGGATGGGGGTCCCAGGCTGCCTTGGGAGACCACCCCTTCAACAGTGGGGTCAGCGGGGACCAGGACTTGCCTGCCCCGATGCGTTTACTCCCTCTGATGAATGGAGCTTGCCATTTTGGACCGGGGGCATGGTCTCCCAAGAGAAATACTGTCCTTCTCAACCTGCCTTGCTGCTCGGCATGGCCAGGTGACTACATGTTGGTTAGTAAGATGCAAAGAGAGCCATGTGGGACAGCCAGAAGGAAAGCGCTTTCAAACGCAGCTGGTGGCACCCCTTGGCTGCCTCTTCCTGGTTTACAGCTTCCTGCTGGCTAGAAGGTGAACACAATGGCCGGCACTCCAGCAGCCACACTGGACCACGAGGCAAAAGTTCCATAGACAGCGTGAACTGCCTCCCTCTGGACTCCCGTGACGTCCGTGAGAAATGACCTTCTATCCTGTTGAAGTCGCACAGTGACCTCTCTGGCAGTGGTTCTCGACCTTCCTCCTGCCACGACCCTTTAATACAGTTCCTCATGCTGTGACCCAGCCATAAAATTATTTTCGTTGCTACTCCATCACTGTAATGTTGCTACGGTTATGAGTTGTAATGTAAATATCTGATGTGCAGGATGACCTTGGGTGACCCCTGGGAAAGGATCGTTCGACTCCCAAAGGGGTCGAGACCCACAGGTTGAGAACCGTTCCTCTCTGGTCTTCCCTTCCATTTTCTCTGAGCTATTCCGAGCTGGCAGAAACATGGGAAATCCACTGATCGTGAAGTGGGTAGTCTGGCAGAAAAATACCACCCAAAGCCACGATCACACTGTCATAATAATAATGACCAAAATGGCAGTATTAGCTATTGA
Source organism: Murina feae (assembly GCA_004026665.1). Lineage (NCBI taxonomy): Eukaryota > Metazoa > Chordata > Mammalia > Chiroptera > Vespertilionidae > Murina > Murina feae. Next base: position 25,279 of record PVJC01015271.1, read on the forward strand.
GCACTTACTCTGACCCACAGCTATACAGCCTCCAAGAGGCAGGACTCAGATCCCAACCCACATGGTGCCAGACTCACAGGTTTCTGGACATGGCGTTCCTGGCGCTTCATACGCTGGCATGGCCCTCGCCCTCCCCTGCCTGTTAGAACCTTGCCTAGGGCCACGGCACCCTCTCCAGGATGCCCAGGCACCCCCTGCCCCAGGCACGCTGACCACAGCCTCCTCTGCCTGCCTCCCTCCCAGCCAGTGCCAGGGCACGGCCTCCTGGGTTAGCACCAAACCCTTTCTCACATCCCGGCCACATGGGAGCCCCTGGGCCTCCTCCTCCAGGCTCTCCGCTCCTTGGATGGAAGTTCTTGTTCTGGTCCATTTCCGGCCCAGAGCCTGGCCCACAGCGGGTCCCGGGAAGGTCTGATAGTGACTCAAGGGTCCTATGTCCGGCTGGAGCGTGGGTCAGAGGCTGGCAAACCATAGCCCACGGGCCAGATCCCCCCCTGCCGCCCACTTTTGTAAATGAAGGTCTACAGGAGCACAGCCATGCATGGGTGTCCGTGTTGTCTCCGGCTGTGAGGACAGTGAGCAGCTGCGACAGAACTGTGTGGCCTGCGCGTTGGAGAGACCTACTCCCCGGTCCTTCCCAGCTGTGATTGCCAGAACCTGATAGCAAAGGAGGAAAGGAGGAGGCGGATCAGAGCCAGAGGAGGTGCTGTGGCCACAGGGCAGGGGCCTTGGCTGCTGAGCTGCCCTCAGTGGGCAACGAGCCTCCCCCAGGAGGGTTCTCTGCCTAACACTGAGCAACGGGGACCAGGCCAGGCAGAGGCGCAGGAAGAGGAGGAAGCAAGCCCCAAGCCAGTGTTGCTCAGTGGATAGAGCATCGGCCTGTGGACCAAAGGGATCAATTCCAGTCAAGGGCACGTACCTTGGCTGCAGGCTCCTCCCCAGCCCGGGCCCTGGTCCGGTCGTGTGCAGGAGGCAACCAATCGATGAGTTTCTCTCGCATCGATGTTTCCCTCTGTCATTCCCTCTCTCTCCCACTCTCCCTAAACATCATTGGGAAACTATCCTTGGGGGAGGATTAACAAAAAAATTTTTTTTAATTTTTTAAAAAAAAAGAAAGAAGAGAAAGCAAGAAAAAAAACTCAGTCCCCCCAAATGGGGCCCCCGTCCTCCTTCCCCCCTGCACCTGCTTCTCCGACCTCCGAAGAGCAGCCAGGCCCCCCCCCCTGCAGGCCCAGCCCGAGGATGCGCATAGGAGGAGGACCACGGGGTTGCATCCAATTTCCCAGGCCGCCTCATCGAAATGAGAAATCTGAGCCCCGGCAGCCACGGAGGCTGATAACACACTCCCAGGTGAACTCCTCACTTATCACCGCAGGGTCACCTCTGCCTCCAAAGACTTGTTTTCCTTAAAAAAAAAAAATGCCTGGGATGTGTGATGGGGTTGGCTGTGATAGGAAAAAGCAAAGAACAAGGCAAAGAACATTTGATTCTGCCAGACCTGGGGGAGATGGGAGTTCTGCACCCCTGCCTGTCTCTCTCCCCCTCCATGAGGACCAGCCAGGCTCCCATGGGCCCCTGCTGGCTAAGAGGGAGCCAGGGGCAGGAGGGGTGGGGGTGGGGGGCAGGGCGGAGATGTGGGATTTTTGAGACACACGGTGTTTGTGCAGGAGGCATTGGCGAGGGCGATGGGGCGGCGGGAGCCAGGGGTGCCCTCCCTCGGCTGAGTTCCCAGGCTCCCCACCACTGGTGGAACCTCTCCCCTCCAGCCGATTGGCACCAGCCTCGGAGTCACTGGTCTCTTCCCCCTTTGGGATCCTGGACCCCCTGGTTTTCTCTCTCTGCCTCTCTCTGTCTCCCTCCTCCGCCATTTCTCTCTACCCCCGGGCCTCCCTCTCCGTTGCTGTCCCTCTGTTTGTTCCTGTCCTTCGTCTCGTGTGGTGTGTGTCTCTCTCCACCTATCCCCCCTCCCCCTCCCCCGACACAGCTCCTGTGTTTCTCTCATAGTTCCCATCCCTTCTCATCTCTCATCTCATCTTTTCCCAGGTCTCCTCTGTCTCTCCCGCCCTTCGCCTCTGTCTCTCTGTCTTCCTCAGTGTCTCTGTCTCTCCCCTATCCTGTCTGCCCCTGTGTGCCTCTCCTGCGGGGTTTCTCCCTCCTTCTCCTCTGCCCCCATGTCTCTGCCTCAACCTCCCCAGTCACTTAGAAGACACATCCCCGGCCCCTGGCCTTGCTGCCTCTCCAGGCTGAGGGGCTGGTCCCTGCAGACCTGTGTGGCCTCTCTCGGTGCTCTGCCCCCACCGTGTGCCCTCGTGGGTCTGAGGAGGGGCTTAGAGCGTCAGAACTTCCCCCACCCCAGGAGGACCCCACTCCGGGACTCTGCCTGATGAAGGTCGAGTAGGACGGATGAAATCAGAGTCCCAGAGAGTGAGGGTGTGTCCCCAGGGCAGAGGGAGAAAGTCGGGGGAGACTCTGTGAAGCTCTCACTCTCCAGGAGTTCTGGAACCTTAAGGCATCACTTGGGTTCAAATGCACCCCCCAATTTATTATCCAGCCCCCTCCCGCAGGTCCCCCTCACCCCCGACCTCTCTGAGCATCACCGGTAGCTTCTACCCAGTACAGGGGCAATGAGAAGACTAAGGTTCATCCCTTCCAGACTCAACCCTTCACTCCAGACCCAGCAGCAAAGTGCAGGCGCTACAGGGACAACAGGGGCGAAGGCAGAAGTGGGTCCTGCATGCGTCCCAGAGCTCATGTCTAGGGGAGCGATTGTGGGTTTGTCTAGAAGCCATGGCATCGGAGACAGAAGAAGTCATCCCCAACTTCCCTAAGCACAGGCAGGACCCCGGGGGGGCCCATGGAACTGCAGGAAGAGCTGTGGGGGCCCGGCCTCAGCCACAGCCTCTGTCCTCCTGCCCCCATCACAGCTCATCTCCACGTGGCCTCCTTCTGCGGACAGGCCCCTCCAGGGGGCAGGGAGGGTGGCTGCTCAGAGTCCCCACATCACACCCCTCCAGCTTAGCACCCTGCACCTTCTCCTATGGCTGTGTAAGGAACCACCCGGCCCGGCCCGTGTGGCTCAGAGGTTGAGCGTTGACCTGTGAACCAGGAGGTCGCAGGTTGATTCCCCGTCAGGGCACATGCTCAGGTCGTGGGCTCGATCCCCAGGGTGGGGCGTGCAGGAGGCAGCCGATCCATGATTCTCTCTCGTCTTGGGTGCTTCTATCTCTCTTGCCCTCTCCCTCCCTCTCTGAAATCAATCGATACAGATACGAAAGAAACAACCCGAAGACTGAATGTCTTAACGGAATGTTTAAAACAACATCATTGATTTTTGGTCATAAACCTCAATTCCGGCAGGGCTCAGCGGGACAGCCTGTCCCCACGTCTCTCGGCATCGGCTACAGCAACTCTGAGGCCGGGGCTGGCATCATCCGCAGGCGCCTTCGCTGACGTGAGTGACAGTTCGTGCTGGGCTGTGGCTGGAGCCTCGGTGGGGCTGCAACACCGAGCATGTGGCCTCTCCAGGTGGCTTGGGCTTCCTCACAGCATGGCGGCCGGGTTTCAGAGACGACCGTCCTCAGAGAGAGAGCCAGGTGCAAGCTGTGTTCTCCTCCTTTGTCACCAAGCCTTCGAGGTCATGCAGAGTCTTCTGCCACAAGCTGTTCGCTGGGGCAGCCACACAAGGCCGTTCTCATCCACAGGAAGAGGGAGCAGGTCCCTGCCTTCTGTTGAGAGCAAATGGCGTCAGAGAATCAGGCCACGTGTTTCCTTAAAACCACGACCCAGCCTCTGCTCTGTGGACACCGGTCGTCCCGGCTTGCGTCCCATGCGCACTCCTCGGACCATCCATCCCTCTGGCTGGGATGGGATGTGGTGACCGTCCAGGCCTGGGTCAAACCTCCCTTCTGGGGGTCGGTGCGCGTGTGCGGAAGGAGGGCAGGGTCTGTACGTGGCAGCCAGACTGAAACCATGTGTAAAGAGAGACTGGGATTTCTCCACAGAAGGGAGGATGGGAAGACAAAACAACATATGTCCTGTCCAGACAGAAAATAAACAAACGCGCAAGTGCATAATGACTCAGGATGATACGCGCTCTGTTGGCGCAGGACAGGATGCTGTAAGGGTGACTGAGGGTGGGGTGGAGCCTTGAACGGACTGATCAGGGATGGTCTTTGGAGGAGTGACTGACACCGAGTCAGCTGGGGAGGGCCTTTCAGGCGGAGGGCTTAGGCCGTGCAAAGGCCCTGGGGTTTGGACGCGTGGCATAGTCCAGGACTTGCATGGCCATGTGGCGGGAGCAGAGTAAGCGAGATGGGGACCTGGCAGAGGTGAGGTTGGATGACACGGTGTCTCAAAGGCCACGGTCAAGAGTTTGGATTGGAGTTTATGAGCAGTGGGCAAGTCCCCAGTCAGTTCCGGCTCACAGTCATACACACTGTACCCCAAGTGCTGGGGAGGGACTTCACATACATTTTCAAAGCCTGTTGGGGTCTTTCCTTCCTGCTTCCCCTTATAATCGCTCTCAGGATGTGACGTTTCCCCTCTACCCCGTATTCCCATGTCTTTCCACAACACCCTTTTACCCCACTCCCAGCGGCTGCTCTGCCCGCCCCGTCAGGCCAACCTCACAGCTCCTGACTGCGTGCTCCTTCTCCCAGGCGTTCCCAGGGCACGGCCCCCTGAACCAGGGACATACATGATGTCAACAAGTGGCAGCGCGCAGGCGATAGTCCCTTCACCGGCCACCCCCCGCGCGGCCAGCCCATCCATCACCCGCTGGTGCACCCAGTCCATCCAATTTAAATAAACAAAACCCCAAACACGGCCCAGCGGTGGGAACGCCGACAGACCCTCCTCTGCCGCGTCCCTGGGTGCCGCGGGCCTGCCGTGACTGGGCCTTCCCGGGGCTGAGGAGTTATGGCGATGGTGCCGTGTCCATGACAGTTTAATCAGATCTCGAAAATCAGGGCCATTACACTGTGCACCTGCTCGTGGGGTCAAAAAGGGGGAAAGCGGCTGGTGGAGTCTTCTATCACGGGTTTTGGAGAATAGACTTAGGCAGGCCCTTCTGAGCCTATGATTCATGGCGTGTGTGGGGGGAGGGTTGCGAGTGGGGGCAGTGGGGACTAACATTACGCTGAGTGGCGACCTGACGAGAATGAGGGAAGATGTCCGCAGTGGCTTCTGTCTACACAGCTGTATCCGGGGGGGATGGGGCTTGTCCCGGATATGAAGCAAGACACACCAGGGTTCAAGACCTTCGCTTTCGCCCTTCTATTCCCTTCCCCCCTCCCTTCCCTTCCATTCCTTTCCCCTTCCCTTTCTTTCCCTTCCCTTTTATCTCTCTCCCTCCCTTCTTTCCAAGGATGCTCGTTGGCCAAGCCCTGGGCACTGGGATGCTGGGATGACCCCAATGTGTCCAGGCTCTTCCTTCAAGCAACCGAAAAGGATGGCCACGGGGAACAAGCTGGCTCACAGCACGTCTTAGCTGGGGTCCCGCCAAAGCAGGACCTTAGGCACAGATGTAGGGAAGGAAATTTATTCAGATGAGAGAGAGAGAGAGAGAGAGAGAGAGAGAGAGAGAGAGAGAGAGAGATTGAGAGAGAGGAAATTGCAATAAACTTGTTGTTGATCTGTTCACCACCACTGTGGGCAGCTAGGGTGCAACACTGCTGGGGACTTTCTGAGAAAGCGCACAGAATGCTCCTCGGCTTCCGGAAAACCCCGGGACAGGAAAAGAGAGATGCTCGCTTATGGGATGCTGTCCACAGGCAAGACAGCGCTCACTCCTGATGTGTGAAATCAGTGGGGCCAGAGGGTGTGGCATGGCGCACCATGGACAGCTCCTACCCGTGCATCCTGGGGGAGCTGGGGCTTCTGGGCGATCAGGGTAGGCTTCCTGGAGGAAGTGGTACATGAGATGAAATCTGACCACTCAGAAGCAGTGAGATAAGCAACAGGACGGGGGTGAGGTGGGGAGGAAGAAAGGACACTCCAGGAAGGTGGAACAGCATGTGCAAAGACCCAGAGGCGGGGAGGAGTGTGGTGCATTTGAAAACTGAAGTCACATGGCGGGGGCAGAGAGATGAGGGGGAACGAATCAGAGCATGGGACAGATGGGGCTGGGACCCAGGCCTGAGGGCTCTGGGGGCCTCAGTACGGAGGGCATCAGGGTGTACCCCACAAGACCAACAGCAACCCCCATTTCACAGATTAGGAAGCTGAGGCCCAGAGAGGCCGCCACACAGCCAGGAGGAGGCAAAAGCCAGCTCCCACCCCAGGCTCCCACATTCTTCCTGGACAGCCCAGGGTTGTAAGCAACAGTGCCCGCCTGTGCCTAAGTCTGCCCTTGGTGGGGTCTGGGAGGGCTCCGGTGGGAGACAGCTGGGAAGCGATGCGGCTCCAAGACTGAAGGGAGCCATTCCTGGGTCTTCACGGGCTAATCACTGTGCCGGCACAGGGGGCAGGCCTGGGAGATGGATGGTGTCTCCGGCCTCCCTCGCCACGCCTGGACCTGTCTCCGACCTTCCTCGAGGAATGTGGTCCTTGCCAGGAGGCCTCCTCGGCTCCTCTGCCGTCTCCAGACAGAGCCCATGGGGGCTGGGCACACTGACTTCGGCCACAGCATTCTCCCCATTTTACAGCGGAGGAAACTGAGACCAGGCTGCCTCGGAAGGACCTCCGCAGGGATAAGAACCAGCTCAGATGCACCTTCCAGTCTAGCCGTCAGCTGAGGGTCTGTTTTCAAGAAAACCATAGTGAGGCTGGTGCTAGTCCCATTCTACAGATAGCAAAGCCCAGGCTCAGGCCATAGGAATGTGCCTGAGTACACGAGCGCACAAGAGGTGGGGCTGGGACTTGAACCCAGGCCCAGCTGAGCCCAGCCCCTTGGACAGTATTTTCAGTTTCCACACCAGGCAGCCTCCCTCCTGGGGGTCTGATCGCCACAGATCTCCTTGACCTTGACTCTCCGAGTGGAGCATGGGGCCTGTGCTGTGGGGGTATTTCGAGTTAAAAGTCAAGACCCTGAGAGCGACCACCCACCGGGCACTTACCCTGTGCCAGGCATCCTTAGCAGGACCTGAAGCTGTGCCCCCAAACGACAGATGAGGGAAACTGAGGCTCCCCGAGATTTCCCTCCCCTCCCCAGGCCACACCTCTCATGAGGACAGGACCACCCTGCCCCCCAGAGAAACACTCACACTGCTCCCCGCTCTTATTCCCACTTTCTTCCTTATGTATGTGGGCGGAACTAGGCGTGGGGCCTCCTGGGGGAGACGAGACCCAGACCCAGGCATCCTCAAGGGGCCTCTCTCCCCACGGCCCGTCTGTGGTTCCGGAAGCCGGCAACCAGCTGTTTGGTGTCCACGGAGCAGGCCCAGCTGTGGCCCTGGGTGTGCAGGCCTCCTTGGCAGGCCCTGCGGACATTTGGTGACAGGGTTCAGCGTGAGGTCAGGGGTGGGCTGAGGAAGCACTTGTGTAGGGGTGAGCATTTGCAGGAACCTTCTGGATTCATGCCCCCTCCCCCCGCCCCGGGCTGGGGAGTTCCCACTGAGCCCCTCTCTCCAGCCCCCTGACACCCACGCACGTTGGGGTCACTTTGGAGCTGGTTTCCTAGACCAAGCAGGAGGGTCCCAGCTGATGGGCTGTGTGACCAGGGGAGGTTACTTACCCTCTCTGGGCCTCAACCGCCTCATCTGTAAGGACGGGTCAGCCTGGCTGGATCGTCTGCCTCCCACAGCATGTCTGGCCCAAGGGACCTGGACCAGCAGCCAGGAAGACACACCTGCCCCTTCCTCAGCTTTTCCAGGCTTTTCCCAGCCCACGGACACAGAGCACGGCATCTCCCCTCCTCATAGGACTCAGTGTCCGCACCTGTGAAATGGGTTTGCTGCAGCACCTGCCTCATGGGCTATATGCAGCACCCTGGGCAAGGACCTTGGCGCTCGGAGCGCACTGACTAGCGGAAATGCGCCCTCACAGGCAACCCCTCCGGCTGAGGACGGCCGCCAGGGCGGCAAGTGTGAGGCCAGGACCAGCTGTGCCGGGTCCCGCCAGTGGCCCCCACGTCTTCCTATGTGCAGCGGGGCCAGATAGCACCCCGATTCCATGAGGATGTAGCAGGAGAGCCCAGAGCAGTACACGGCTTCGAGGACACCCTCCCCTTCCTTCTCCCCTCCCCTTCCTTCTCCCCTCCCCTTCCTCCTCTGCCTCCTGTCTCTCCTCCTTTCTCTTGCTCCTCCTTCTCCCTTCATCCCCTGCTTCCCCCTCCTCTCCCCTCTTCTCTCCTCCCTCCCCTTCCCCTGCCCAGGAGTGCCCAGACACCTGGGAACAGGGAGGGGTGACATAGGCAGTTTCCTGGTCCTGTGAGGAGGTCCCCCTCGCAGGGGCTCTGATGAGGCTCCTGAGCCACCCCCCCCCCCCCCCCCCCCCCCCCCCCCCCCCCCCCCCCCCCCCCCCCGCCCTTCCAGCATGCTGGCTGGCTAAGCTCAGGGGAAGCAGAGCGCGGGGCTCTCCTGAGCATGGGCCTGGGGGACTGGCTGTCCAGGTCTCTCAGGGACCATGATGCGGCCTGAGCTCCCGTCTTTCTAACACGCTCCTGGCAGGCTGCTGCCGGCCGGGGGCACTGCTTTGCGGACCCAGGTTTGAGGTTCGAGTGGCAGCCCCAGAAGCATGAAGTGCTCAGCTGATGTCGGGAGACACGGGGACTGGTCCTCTGTCTGCCACGTGAACTTGGACCCCTGCCTTGACATCTCTGAGCATCAGTCTCTCCAAGGATGGGCAGGAGAGTCAGGCATCATGGCCTCCAAGCCACCTCCCCTCCGGCCCTCTGGCCCCCGATGGAGCCCCCCACCTCTGGCCCAGAAGAACTTGCCTGCGGCCTCCTCCAGGCCTCCTCCACCCGCCCTGCTGGGAATGACTTTTAAACAAAACCCAGGTTCCCTTCAAGCCCCTTCCCTCCACCGCGCCTGCCCTCTCTTTGCCAAGCCAAGGGCTCAGATAAACAAATGGCGAAACCTTTGCAAAGAAATAAATAATAATCCGGTCCCACCTGGGCCGGCATCTTCTCAGAACAAGTGTCCCTGGGACACCGGGGGCCCTGCGGGGAGGAGGGGCGGCTGGGGGGCCGGGGAGGACAATGGGAAGAAGATGAGGTCAGACCCCCACGAAGGGCCGCTGGCTTTAATCCCATAATGGAAGGCGGGGAGGGTTTTGCCTGCGAGGGCTCCCAGTGGACCCAGGTCCTGAAAACAAGCAGTGCGGTGTGGTGCGGGGATAAAGTGGCTTTTAGGGCTATTAGAAGGGGGGATGTGCTGCGACCGGGAGGGGCCGGAGGGGGAATTAAAATTCTGCTCCAGCCCAAGGTTCCTGGGCTCCAGCTCACTGCGTGAGCATCGATCTGATCTGTTCCAGCATCTGACTTTCAACCATGACAAAACTGTGGGCAAATTAATTGTTCTCCGGGATATTAAGCATCAGACTCCATTAATCCTTTCCGAGCGCGACGCTGGCTGCATACTAATTGGGAGGGTTCCAGCCTGCGGTGGGGTGTTTTTCCTGCCCACGGAGCCCCCCCGGGGACCCAACCTTTCTCTGTCTCCCCCGGGTGTGGGTGCTGAGGGCTGAGCCTTCCACCCCCCACCTTGTGCTCGCCTTCTTCCCCCTGGGTGGCCAAGGACAGAGGGGGGACAGGTGGGCCCAACCTGAACCTCTCCTCCCCTGCCTGGGAATCTTCCTCAAGAGAATGGGGGGTGGTGGCAGGGGGGGGGGAACCAGTGGCAAGATGATTTTATGCAAATTCCAGTATCTGTATGCAGGCGCGGCGTGAGGAGGAACGCGAGAAATAATTACCAAATTATGCACGTTGAGTTGGTTTTCCTGAATCCCAAGCCCTTAAAAGGAAAAAGCGAAAACATAGCAACGCAAGTGTATAAAACAGAAAGAAGAAAAAAAAAAAACACCCTACAGCTCTGGTCACCCAAGAGTGGGAGGGGGGGG
>PVJC01015272.1:0-35255 GCA_004026665.1 Murina feae
CACAGGAGGACTGCTCCGAGCCTCTGATGGGGCTGGGGGCAGGTCCCCAGTGATGACACACACACATACACACACACACACACAAAAGGCGCCTGGCAGACTGGGGCCATCATAGGACATCCACTGAGGGGTCCCAGACTGTGAGAGGGCACAGGTCGGGCTGAGGGACTCCCTCCACCCCAAGTGCACAAATTTTTGTCCACCGGGTCCCTAGTTTTATATAATACTAGTTTGGTGGTAATGAACTCCTTTGGCTTTTTCTTGTCTGTGAAGTTCTTTATCTGACCTTTAATTCCAAATGGTAGCTTTGCTGGGTAGAATAATCTTAGTTGTAGGTCCTTGCTATTCATCACTTGGAATATTTCTTACCACTCCCTTCTCCCTGCATAGTTTCTGTTGAGAAATCAGCTGACAGTACTATGGGCACTCCCTGTAGATAACTATCTGCTTTTCTCTTGCTGCTTTTAAGATTTTCTCTTTGTCTTTTGCCTTTGGAATTTTAACTATGATGTGTCTTGGTGTGGTCCTCTTTGATTTCCTCTTGTTTGGACTGTAAGTCTATTTCTTTCACCAGGTAAGGGAAGTTTTCTGTCATTATTTCTTCAAATAGGTTTTCAATATCATGCTGTCTCTCCTTCTGGCACCCCCATAATTTGGATGTTGGAGTACTTGAAGTTGTTCCAGAGGCTCCTTACATTATCTTAATATTTTTGGATTCTTTTTTCTTTTTGCTCTTCTGGCTGTTTTTTGCTTCCTCATATTTCAAACTGTTGACTTGATTCTCAGGTTCCTCTTGTCTACTGTTGAATCCATGTATATTATTCAGTGTATGCTTAATTTATGATTGATTCTTTTTAATTTTTTTGGCATTATCACTAAGATCCTTGAAAGTCTCACTAAGTCCCTTGGAGGTTTCTAGAAGATTCTTGAGTAACCTTATAACAGTGGTTTTGAACTCTATATCTAGTAGTTTGCTTTTTTTCCATTTCTTTGATTTGTGACATGTTTCCTTATCTCCACATTTTGGCTGCTTCCCTGTGTTTGTTTCTATGTTTGGATAGAGCTGCTAAGTCTCCTTGAGTTGATAGAGCATTATTGTGTAGTAGGTGTTTTATAGGGCCCAGTGGCTTAGCCTCCTCAATCACCTGAGCTGGTCACTCTCAGTGCACCCCTTTGTGGGCTGTTTACATAGTCTTGTTGTAGTTGAGCCCTGATTGCTATTAGTGTCACTGGGAGGAATTGATCTCCAGGCTGTGGGACCAGCTGCTACTACAATGGGAGAGCTACTGTGCAGGAGACACACCTAGGGAGTAGGACTTGTTTCAGTGGGACTTTGGTGCTCACTGAATCTGCCCCTTGAGTGTGTCAGTTGTGGATGTGTAGAGATATAATATGCTATGGCCTGACACTGACCACTGGGTACACTGGCTCTTGGGTCTCCAGGAAGGTGCAGAGTCAGCCACTGCCTGGGGCCGCCCAGCAGGAACTACAGAGAGATATGCAGATTCCTCCTCTTTGTATCAAGTTTGGAAGTGCCCAGATGAGGCCCAGCTGTGAAGCAAGGCAGGCTGAGGTTGGTGCTGGTGCTGGGTCTTGGACCTTTTATTGATAGGTTTGGGGCTCTTGACCCAGCTGCAGCTTGTTTGACAGGTTTTTAGGCTGAGAAAGGACAGGCCATTCATATGAAAACAGCTGCACACAGTTTGGGTGGGATTGTAAATTGGGTGGGGCGGGGTCTCAGGGAATCACCAGGGCAGAGCAAACAGAAATGGCTGACTGGCAGAGATGGTGTTCTGCGACCTGAAGGTCCCAACATGGGAACACCAGTTTCTCCTCCTATGTGTCTGGGTTCCCCAGAGCCTCACCTGGTGCTGGAGCTCAGAGGAAGCAGGAGCTTGTAAGTTCAGTTTGTGTGCCAGCCTTTTAAGAGGAGCAGCTGGGTCTCCAGTAGCCTCTATGTCACTGAGCTCCAATCTGCACTGGTGTTTACAGCTCATAGTTCTTACTGCCTGTAGGGACTTCTTTTCCTAGATCTGGGACCCTGGGCTGGAGGTCTGGTGTGTGGCTGGGACCCCTTGCTCCCCTGGGCAGCTTCTGTAGAGAATATCTCCCTCCTGATTAAAAAAGCAGTCCACGTGGGTGCCGGCCCTGCCCTTCCATGCCTCCACACCTCCTACCAGTCTCAGTGTGCTTTCTTCTTTACTTCTCTAGTAGGACTTCCATTCAGCCAGCTTTCCGGTGGTTTTGGGTGATGGTTGCTCTGTATTTTAGTTGTCATTTTGATGTGGTTGTGGGAGGCAACAAGTACAGATGGTTACCTACACCACCATTTTGGTTCTCTCTCAATGCTCATTTCTTTTAAGCACTGAGTATTCTCTTGTCTGGATGTACTACAGTTTATCCATACAACTACTGAAAGACATCTTGATTGCTTCTAAGTTTGGAAATGATAAATAAAGTTGTTATGGATATCTGTGTGCAGGCTTTTGTGAGGACATACATTTTCAACTCTTTTCGGTAAATACCAAGGAGCATAATTGCTGGATTGTATGGTAAAAGGATATTTAATTTTGTAAGAAACTACCAAACTGGCTTCCAAAGTGACTGTTTCTTTTTGTATTCCTATCAGCAATAAATAAGAGTTCCTGTTGCTCCACATTCTCACCAGCCCTTGGTATTGTCAGTGTTCTGGATTTTGGTCATTCTAATAAGTGTATAGTGATATCTCATTGTTGTTTTAATTTGCATTTCTCTAATGACATATGATGTGGAGCATCTTTTCATATACTTGCTAGCTATTTGTAAGTATATGACACTCATCTTTGGTGAGTTGTCTATAAAGGTCTTTGACCCAGTTTTTAATCAGGTTATTTTCTTTTTTTAAATAACCCTCACCTGAGGATATGTTTTTATTGATTTTTTTTGAGAGAGGGAGGGAGGGAGAGTGAGAGAAAAAAAAAAGAGAGATCAATGTGAGAGAGAAACATTAAACTGTTGCCTTTTGTATGTGCCCTAACTGAGGATCAAACCCACAACCCAGTATATGCCCTGACCAGGAATCCAACTGGCAACCTTTTGGTACACAGGATGACAGACAACCACCTGAGCCACTCCGGTTGGGTCATCGATGTTTTTATTACCTTCATTAAGCTGGTATTTAAAATCAATGTAGGATAGAATGAATCATTTTAAAATTATCTTGAGACAGTTGCTAAATATTCAGAAAAAGATTAAATTTAAATTTCATCCTTTGCTTCCATAATAACTAAAATAGATTCCAGTTGGCTTAGCTGTTAAATAGAAAAAGAAAACAGAGATATTAAAATACAGTTACGGCCTGCTGGCATGACTTAGTGGTTGAGTGTCAACATATGAACCAGAGATCACGGTTGGGTTTCCTCTCAGGGCATATGCCTGGGTTATGGGCTCAGTCCCCAGTGTGAGGCATGCAGGAGGCAGCTGATCAATGATCCTCTCTCATCATTGATGTTTCTCTCTCTCTCTCCCTCTCCCTTTCTCTCTTAAATCAATAAAATATTTAAAACAAAAACAATTATGAGCAAATATTCATATAATCAAGAAGAAAGAAAGGCTTTCTCAGTATAATGTCAAAGAAACAAACAAAAGACTTCATTTTTGCCTTTTCTGTTAAATAATGATCACTCACCTAGGACTTTGTGGATAGTTGTCTTCAGGAAATCTTGGCTTATGTCTAGCCCTCTTCAAAGATATTGGCTTTTTCTGTGGGGATATGTGACTATTTTAAAAGTTTATTCTTGAAGATCAATCAGTAAAAAAGAATATTTATGAGTAAGATATACTCTACAACAAATATGCATGAAACACATGCACTCTTTCACTTGGCATATTCATGTTCTTTTCATTTTAGAAAGATTTTTCTGTATTATATCTTTGAATATTTTTAATAAAAAATATTCTGGTCCTGATCCGTTTGGCTCAGTGGATAGAGCATTGGCCTGCAGACTCAAGGGTCCCAGGTTCGATTCCGGTAAAGGGCATGTACCTTGGTTGCGGGCACATCCCCAGTGGAGAGTGTGCAGGAGGCAGCTAATCAATGTTTCTCTCTCATCGATGTTTCTGACTCTCTATCCCTCTCGCTTCCTCTCTGTAAAAAAATCAATAAAATATATTAAAAAAAATTCTGTTGGATTTAGGAAAACCTATGAAGATCAACCATTTCTTTCTCTCCCAAACTTGAAAGCAAGAAAGAAATAAGACCCAGGAGACAGACTAATTGAATTTAAAATGTTATCTTTATTACTGTAAAGCCAGAAAATATGACTTGTGGGCTCAGGCCGTGTAGATTTAAGACATTCCTCCTGAATTAGACAGATTTACTTCCCTTGCCTCATGCTTCCCAGACAGCTCTCCAACTTGCTCTGAGATGGAGAGCAGACTACACAGGCAGATTAGAAGCCAGGGCCAAAAGACACCCATCCACCCTTTACAGTCCTTTATTCCAAATTCATTCCTCATGTAACTCACTATGTCCCTGGAGAAAATGAAAGGAAAGGACAGAACAAAGATAACATTGATGTTTCATATTTTTCCTTCTAAGAGACTTGAGTGGAGCGTCTCTCTTGTCAATAAGAAGACAAGGCAAGGGGAATAGGAGGTTGACAAAGATCCTTTGCTTGACCAACTTGAGTCAGGCTCCTGAATCTTCTCTTCAGCCCACCCGTGCCCTTCCTTGTAAAATCCAGTTTTAGAAAGAACCCTGCTAAGTCAGTTTAACCAGAATCAGCCCCACCCTTGATATCTGATCAGATTCCTCACCCTTCACCATCCTCCAGGTGGGGTCTGGTCATCCTGGCCTGTCTTCAGCAAAGAATCCTGTCCAGTCAGTTTAGCCAGAATTTCCTGTACCTTGACTTTTCCTCTTGGTAATTTTCCATTCACTGACCCCTACCCTGTTCCTTGGCAATAAATTCCCATGTGCCTGTGCTGGGTTAGGAGTTGAGCCCAATCTCTGTTCCCCACTGTAAAATCCCATTGTGGTGGCCCCTGTGGCTGTCTTGCCTTTATCTTTAACAGGTATTATTGGATATTTTTTCATTAAGGAATATCTCAACATTATTTGGGGGAGGGATTTCCTGTTTCTGACATCAATTACACTGGACTATCTTTACCTAGATTTCATCATTTCTATTTTCTGTCTGATTTATTTTAATCTCTGTCTTTTTTACCTGTCTTCCCTGTGACTATCTCCAACTTTCTTCCATGTCAGTTATTCAATCTGTGGCCATGTGCATTATGTGTCCTGCTCTTAAAGATTCATCCATTAGGTCTTTGATAATATTGTTTAGATCCTCAAATTGTTTCATTAAACCTACCAACTTCTCATGTCATTAAAAAAATCTAAGTTTGAACATTTTTTGTTAATGTTCTAAATAATTTGAAACACTTTGGGGATTTTTCTCTCTTAGGTTTTATATCTATATATAAAGAAAACAACTTTTTTTTTCCTGTTTTCCACATGCTAGTTCTTCCCGCTCTCCCCTAGTGATTTTTATCTCCCCACCCCCTTCCTTCCTCACTGTCTTTCTTCCTTTCTCTGTGGTGACATACATTTTCAACTCTTTTCGGTAAATACCATGGAGCATGCTTGCCATGCCATTGCCTTCTCTTGTTTATGCTGTGGTGACTGTGCTCAGAAATGTTATTTGCTCTGATAGAATGTGAGAGGATTCGTACATTCCTTCCCATCATACCTTTGACACATTTACTTTCTCCACTGCTCCGCAGAGTGAGTGTTGAATTTTTTGGGGCTCCATCTACTTTTTTGTAGCACCGAAGCACAGTGGGGTTCTGGAGAAACAGCTCAGCTAAGGGGGTGTGGTGCATTTGTTGAAGACATGGGCTCTGCTATCATGTCCAAGACTGCGTAAACCAGTGGAGCCATTCCAAGATCCTCCCTGCCTCCTTGGGGGTTGCATTCCATTCATAGGGGGGAATGTCTTTGCATTTCAGGTGGTTTCTGCAGGTTGGTATGTGAGCTCTGGATTTTGTTTCCTGATATTTTTTCACCCATTTCTCTCTAGAAATTTATCTATGGTATTCCTGAGTCAGACGAGAGGAAAGATGGTACCCTCACCACTCTGCAGTTAGCTCCTTTTAGACATGGGGTTTTGTCAGTAGAATGTCTCCTCTTTCTCCCCAAATGTCTGTACTCTAATCCCCTAAATCTGCAGGTATGTTATGTTACATGACAAAGGTGACTTTGCAGATGTAATTAAAGTTACTGACCATAAAATCGGGAGATTACCTTAGCTTACCCAAGAGTGCCCAATTTAATCACATAAACCCTTAGAAGCAAAGAGCTTTTTGTCGCTGGAGGAAGAAGAGCTGTCTCTGAAAAAGAAGCCAGAGAGCCCTGACTGGTTTGGCTCAGTGGATGGAGCATCGGCCTGCAGACTGAAGGGTCCCGGGTTCAATTCTGGTCAAGGGCATGTGCCTTGGTTGCGGGCACATCCCCAGTAAGGGATGTGCAGGAGGCAACTGATCGATGTTTCTCTCTCATTGATGTTTCTAACTCTCTATCCCGCTCCCTTCCTCTCTGTAAAAATCAATAAAAAATATATTTTAGAAAAAGAAGCCAGAGAGATTCAAGCATGAGGAGCACTCAAGGGGAAGTTACTAGTTTGAAGATGGGGGTGCGGGTAACAAGATGAGGCTTTCAGTTGGCTTTAAGGAGCTGACAGCCAGGAAGCACACAGGAACCCCAGCCCTGCAGCCCAAATAACTAAATTCTGTCAACAGCCTGAATGAGCCTGGAAAGATTCTCTCCCTCCAGATAAGAGTCCAGCTCACTAACAACTCGATCTCAGCCTGTGAGGTCAGGGCCAGAGGAACCAGCGGAGTGTACCAGACTCCTGACCCACAGAACTGTGGGGTAATAAATGTGTGTTGTTTAAATCTGCCAAATTGGTGGTGATTTATTATGGCAGCAATAGGAAATGAACACATGGAGATATTAGAAATGTCATGATTTTGATGACAGACTAGTCTGTTGTCAGGATGTGCGGGGAGAAGGGTAAGACTTACATGGCACGTTGACTAATTCTGCTTTGAGTTCTACTCTTTGGTACCTTTTTTTGGGAGAAATTGATATTTTTAGACTCTGCCCCTTTTTTTGAGTTTACTGGTGAACTTAGTCTGTTATTTTTTTGAGATATGTGTATTTTAATTTATGTGTTAATGGAAGAGAGAGAATCAGTAGTTTGGCTTCATTCAACTCTCTGAATCCTGAAATTTCTTGCTCATTGAGTCTTTAGAAATGAGAATAAGGGAGCATTCCATGAGTCTAGAACCAAACCAAATTATTAAAAATAAGAGCTATTTAAAAATAAAATAAATTGTGTGTGTGTGTGTGTTAATGTTATATGTCAACTTGACTGGACCATAAGGGTATCTAGATATTTGCTTAAACATTATTTCTGAGTGTGTCTGTAGGGGTGTGTTCAGAAGAGATTGGCATTGGAATCCTTAGATTGAGTAAAGCTGATTGCTCTCCCCTGTTGGTGTGGCCATCATCTAATCTGTTGAGGATCTGAATGAAACGAAAGGTGATAACTGGCTCTTTCTGCCTGACTTCAGAGGTTGCCCAGATTGCTTGGCTTGGGGACTCCTTCTCCATCTTCAAAGCCAATAGCAAGGTATGCTCCCCCTGTCACATCTGTCTCTCTGATTCCCTTCTGTTTCCCTCTTCCACGTTTAAGGTCACTTGTGATGACATTGGGCCCATCCAGATACTCCAAGGAAGTCTCCCTAGTTTAAGGTCAGCTGAATAGCAACCTTAGTTCCCTTTGCCATGTAACATCACATATTCACAGGTTCCAGGATTAGAACACAGACATCTTTGGGGGTGCATTATTTTCTCTACCACATGATCCCTTAGAATATACTTGTCTTTTCTTATAAGGTAATATAAAAGCTTAATTTCTTGTCTTCCCCTCCCCCCATGCACTCTTGTTTCTAGAGGAGTTGATTTCTTGCACCCCTCATTCCATCCCTTCCTCGCCTAATGCACCTCCATAACCATCAACCTAACTGACTCCCAGGCATGACATTTTTTTTGGCCTGCCTTCTCCATCTATTATCAACCACAATTTTTTGTGTGTGTATATTCCATATTTTATTTAAACAAATTCCTGTTGATACCTATTCAGGCTCTTCAATTTTCCATTATTGTGAACAAAACTATACATCATCTGATTATTTCCTTAGAATTCTAAGTGCTGGGTCCAAGTATATGCTCATTTTGTGACATACAAACTGTCCTCCCCAAAAGTTTTAGAAATGCACATTCCCAACAACAGTGTATGAGAATGCCTGTTTCCCCACACCCTTGCCAACACTGCATTTTTGTCATTCTTTTAAAACTTTGTCAATCAGGTAGGTGTTTTTATTTTCATTTATTTGATTCGTAATATGACGAAACATCTTTTTATTTGTTAAATTGGCTCTTGGCACGGTTTCTTTTACAGAGTGCCTATTTGTGTCAGTTCCTTATTTTTCTTTTCAAACACAATTTTGAATACTAAGCACATGTTATCATTTGTTTTTGAGCAAGCCATTCCATTAACCTCTTTGTTAGCGAGAGAGATAACCATAGTGAGCAATTATAATGAGCCCTCCTATGTTTCCATCAGTGAAAAGGAACGGATACTGCCCTTCTGCTTGATGTTATGCGGTACCAGCTGCTATTCTTAAAATTTCAACGCTAATTCATTCATCACTTTAAATTTCAAGTAGCTTTACCACAGTTAAGAACAATGTTAGAGATGGATTATGAAAGTTGCAGAACCAAAGTGTAAGAGGCAGCGCACATTATCATTTAAAATTCTTATAAGGTACACAAAGTAAATCGAGATTATTTCTATTTGCACTTAGAGAGAAGGTTAGTAGAGAACATTTTTTTTTAAAAGAGAAAATGCCAGTCAACACATTAATTATGTGAAAACAGTAAAGAAGCTTTTATATTACACTTACATACATGAAAAATTAGGGGGAAATTTCATGACAAATCACGAAAACTTTAGGTCATGGCTGAAGAAGTTTTCAGTGGTATGGAATTATTTTGTCATACAATTTAAGTATTTTATTTAATTCTATTAGAAATCAGGATTTAAAAAAAATGATCGAAAGGCACACTGATGATACTAACTTTCTGAAGTGGCAACCTGGAAAATGTGGTTATATTCTATTTTAATTATAGGTAATTCTCATTTTCCTTTAGTTTTTATTTACAGGCAAATCAATGTTCATTCCTATAAATAAGAATTTAAACTTTCAATTAGTTGTGGACAACAATCAAACCAACCTAGAAATATTGAAAATTTCTTACTACAATAAACCAGTTTCAAGATTATCTAAAATATACCATAATAGTTTGAGGAAAAATGATAACTGAGGAAATATGATAAGATAATATGTAATTTCATGGTTTTAAAAATGTCATTAAAAAGAACATATCAGGATATCAGCAGTAACAGTGGATGTACCATAGTAAGTACTAGATGAAACAAGTGGACTTGGTTTTGTTTCTTTGATTACTCTCTGACTGACCAAGGCCAATTCTTAGCCCAATGAAGTGGAAGAATAGAAAGTCTCTAATGGACTTTCAGTTCATTTTTCCAAAAGACAGCAATTTATAAAAGAGTTAAGTTAGACCTTGAAAATGAAAATGCATATCTCAGCCTGATCTCTCAGAAACTTAACCACTTACCCTTGTCCCTCCAATAAAGAGGCTCTGTTTGGTGGCAGGTGTTTGAAGCTTGAGATCCCGGTGGATCCCAAGGGTCATAGAGAAGAGTTGGAACAATCTGTATTCTTAATTTCCATCCCTAAGGATTAAAATTGAAGTACAGGTTTATGATGTGCTCTCTTAGGCATTCAGGTGAATTTGGTTTTGGTTTTCTTATATGGAATTGCAATGTGGTTATACACTATGATTTAAAAACGTATGAGTATTTATGTCACTTCAGAAATTCTTAGTGCTCCTGAAGTTCCAAATCAGCCATTTGTGAAGCAATGTGCTGTAACATTGTCAGCAAAACTGATTAATAAAATATGTACTTATCTGACAGTTCTAATACTTTACAAGTGTAATCTATTGGGAAAAGAAAGGCTTTTATTCAGAAACTTCTCTGCCCAAATTGAAACATGCTCCAAGTTTCTGAGCCCTGGGCTGAAAATGCTTAGGATGCTCATTGACTGTATAATCTGGACTTACTTTATAGGTCCTCGAGGTATCAGAAATGTGGGCACAGAGAACAAATAAATCATGATACAAAATATTAAAAATGTGTGAAGGGAAAAGGAAATCCTGTATTTCTTAAAATATTGACAGAATCTACTGAAAGAGCTGCTATTTAAGAAGGAACATAAGTAATATGGAGAGGGGATTTTTATGTGTGTTGTGTTGCAGTAACAAGAAGAGTCTACATCACATTTCCTGTAATGTCCCAAGATTGAATATTATATATTTGACTTTTAAAAAGCACATGCTGAGAAAAAAACCCACCCCACATGTATTCTATGCTAAGGAATGGGAGGGTTGGGACTTCAGAGAACAATGTGGGTGGGGAGTTTTTAGAATGAGTTTATTATCCACTTGCAATGTATTCAGAAAATTTTGATCAAGACAGACCTTTGATTTTAGTAACACATGGGATTTCACACTTTCTCTGAGCAATTTGAGTTTCCCTCTCAGGATCTTTTATTTATTTAATTTTTATTTTTAAAAATATATTTTATTGATTTTTTACAGAGAGGAAGGGAGAGGGATAGAAAGTTAGAAACATCGATGGGAGAGAGACATCGATCAGCTGCCTCCTGCACACCTCCCACAGGGGATGTGCCCGCAACCAAGGTACATGCCCTTGACCAGAATCGAACCCAGGACCCTTTAGTCCACATGCTGACACTCTATCCACTGAGCCAAACTGGTAAGGGCTCTCAGGTTTTAATTGCTTTGGGTGATGTATCATATCATAAACTTAAAATTTTATGCACTCAAGTATAAAATGATTCTTAAAAATAAAGCAGCCCTGTCCTGACCTGTCTGGCTCAGTGGATAGAGCGTCGACCTGCGGACTGAAAGGTCCCAGGTTCGATTCCAGTCAAGGACATGTACCTTGGTTGTGGGCACATCCCCAGTACAGGGTGTGCAGGAGGCAACTGATTGATGTTTCTCTCTCATTGATGTTTCTAACTCTCTATCCCTCTCCTTTCCTCTGTGTACAAAATCAATAAAATATTTAAAAAAATAATAATAAAGCAGCCCAGCTGGTGTTGCTCAGTGGTTGAGCATTAACCCATGAGCCAGGAGGTCAAAGTTTGATTCCTGGTCAGGGCATGTCCCTGGGTTGCAGGTTCAATCCCCAGTAGGGGGCATGAAGGAGGCAACTGATCAATCATTCTCTCTCATCATTGATGTTTCTATCTCTCCCCCCACTCTCTCTTCCTCTCTCTGAAATCAACAAAACATTAGAAAATAAAGTAGAAAAATAATTTTAGTAATAAATATTTTGGTAATATTTAAAAATGGTTGTTCAATATGGCATCCAATAGATGAAAAAAGGCTTTCCAGCAGATCACTTTTCCATTCATACTTGGTTGTGATTGTGAATGAAAGCCCTTATGTAATAGAAGACAGGTATTTAGACATTGAATTTTAAAATTAATAATAAAAACACCTCCTATTTATGTTATTAAAAGTTCAAGTGCAGCAAATTATATTTATTTTAGTAGGTACTTAGAGAACAATATAGGATGCAAAAGTAATCAATGAAACATGATTTTTAATATTACAAAAATTAAAATCACAGTAAAAATTTAGTGGATCTTATTCTGGGAAACCTATCATTGCTTGTCAATTTCAAGAATTTAAAGCATAGGATTATATATTGGTTTTCATTTAATTAATAGTTTATACTGTACTTAGTATAAACCAGAGTGTTATTAGATAAAAACCGAAGTTAGTATAGTTTATTTTGAATAATGTTTCTGCATACCTTTTTCTTTCTAAAATTCCACTGGAAGAAAAGAGTTCTGTGAGTAGTAATATGCACTTATATTCTTAACCTAAATATTTACTTTGGGAAAGATGATTTGAATTTTACTCATAAATGAGTTTTGAAAGTATGTGATCTTACAACAACTGGGCATGAGTCAGCATGGATTTTTGACAAAGAAATCCCGTCAAATGAATTGACATTAAAAAAACTGGAACAATCGTGATCATAGATACACCTCCTTTCACCCCAATTAAAAGAAAAAACAAACAAACCCTGTCTAGACATAGTTGCTTATATAGTTACTGTTTGATTTTAGAATTCCTGGAATACAGTAAGAACACCTACTATTTGCTGAGCAACTACTTTATGCCAGACACTTTTCCAGTAACTTTTCATGGTTTCTCAAAAAGTCACAGGACAATTGCCCTCATATTACAGATAAAGAAGATGGGGGTCTCAGAGGTTAAGAGACTTGTCCCAGATCCTACTGTAAGTGGCAGAGGCAGGGCTGGAATACAAGGCTGTCTTTTTCTGAACCTCTGTTCTCTGCCTCAACCTTCAGCTGTCTTGCTCAAGGCTGAAGGCAGTTCTGGCTCTGGGATGACCAGCCGTTCTGGTTTTTCCAGGAAACAGGGATTCCTAGAATGTGGGACTTTCAGTGCTGAGTTTGAGAAACTCTTGGGCAAACCCGGATGAGTTGATCACTTTATCTGCAGCGTGCTCTTACAGCGACTAGTCAGCAAGGCCATCCTGCTCTGTTAGAACCTTCTTATTCCTGCCTGATTATCTGCACTGGGGAGGCCATTTCTCTGATCAGTAAGATAAAATTCAGAGAGCTGCTTTCTTGAGTAGCTGGATATCTGTGCTGGCCGGTTCTTGACACACAGGGAGGTTTGAGTCTGCTATGGATCCCTCAATCCTATTTAAAAAATATATATTTTATTGATTTTTTACAGAGAGGAAAACAGAGGGATAGAGAGTTAGAAACATCGATGAGAGAGAAACATCGATCAGCTGCCTCCTGCACACCCCCCCACTGGGGATGTGCCTGCAACCAAGGTACATGCCCTTGACCATAATCGAACCTGGGACCCTTGAGTCTGCAGGCTGATGTTCTATCCACTGAGCCAAACCAGTCAGGGCCTATTCTTTTTTTAATTTAATATTTTTATTGATTTCAGAGAGGAAGGGAAAGGGAGAAAGAGAGAAACATCAATGATAAGAGAGAATCATTGACCGGCTGCCTTCTGCACACCCTAAATCTGAGGATTGAGCCTGCAACTCGGACATGTGCCCTGATGCGGAATCGAACTGTGACCTACTGTTTCATAAGTTGATGCTCAACCATTGAGCCATGCTGGCTGGGCAATCAGTCCTAATCTTTAGCATAATTTCTTAGGTAAAATATTAAAAAAATGTTGTTACAGTCCAGGATTCTATAAAGTTAGAGAGAATATTCATCTAAGATGTATTTGCATCCTTTGTTTCTAATGAATGCAGAATTGGGGTGTTTTCTGATGAAAATGCTTTTCTTATTAGCATGGTATGTCACTTATCAGTACTTTTTTTTTGTTGTTCTGTACAATCCCTTAGTAAAGATGCAAGATGTATTCGGACCAGAACCAAACCTGGGACCCTTCAGTCCGCAGGCCAACGCTCTATCCGCTGAGCCAAACCAGTTAGGGCGACAGTTATTACATTTTAATAAGCACCAAGCATTATGCTAAGTGGGCTAATAATAATTATTGTTTGTATTCCAAGGTTGTGATAAAGTTTATAAAGTATGACTAGAAGTGTGAAATACTGACAGATTCTTAAGGGTATTTATTTTGGTTGAATGTTTATTTGATGTTTCATTACCAATAGAACAACACTTCTAGAAAACACAAAGGCAATTCTATGTGAAGATGTTGTAAACTGGGGAAGATCAACATATCCTTCCTGAAATTAGAACATCACCTTTCTAAGAGGCCTCTGATCTTCTAAACTAATTTTAAATATCTCCTAGGTCATTATATTAAAAGTGATGCAATGATCTTTGAAAATGCAGCAAGTCGTCCAGCCGGCATGGCGCAATGGTTGAGCATTGACCTATGAACCAGGAGGTCGCGATTTGATTCCTGGTCAGGGCACATGCCCAGGTTGTGGGCTCAGTCCCCAGTGTGGGGGATGCAGGAGGCAGTCAATCAATGACTCTTTCTCATCGTTGATGTTTCTATTTCTCTCTCTCTCTCCCTCTCCCTCCCTCTCTGAAATCAATGTATATATTTAAAGAAGGAAAATGCAGGCAGTCCTTCTGGGGTATTAACCTCAGAAGACTTCAGCCCAGTATTACTGACTATCTGTGCTGGGCATCTAAGCATTAGAGTTTCTTCTACACAAGGAACATTTGCATGTGGCTGGCATGTCTGGGAAGAGCACAAGCAGCAGCTGATTCAGTGACAAAGGTCCACCCTCCTTCTTTGCTTGTTTATATTCCTCTCTCCTTGGATATTGCTTTTTGTGCCTGAGTGTTCCTCTATTCCTTGATTGACAGGGAGAAACTGCCCAGAGAGATGATTATAAAGTTACTAAATGGCCAGGGTAGGAGGTTGGAAATTTGGTGCCAGTTAACGCACCTTTCTGCAAACCATAACTTAAATAATAATTATTATTTCAAAACATTTTTTTTTTGCCCAGCCAGCATGGCTCAGTGGTTGAGCATCAACCTATGAACCAGGAAGTCATGACTCAATTCCAAGTCAGGGCTCATGCCTGCGTTGCTGGCTCTATCCCTAATGTATGGAGCAGGAAGCAGCTGATCAGTGATTATCTCTCATCATTGATGTTTCTATTTCTCTCTCTCTCTCCCTCTCCCTTCCTCTCCAAAATCAACAAAAATATATTTAAAAAATATTTTTTATTTATTTTAGAGAAAGGAAGGGGAGAGAGAGAGAGAGAGAGAGAGAGAGAGAGAGAGAGAGAGAGAGAGAGAAAGAAAGAGAGAAACATCAATTGGTTGCCTCCCTCATGCACCCTGACCAGGGATGGGGTTGGAAATGTGTCCTGACAAGGAGTCGAACCTGCAGCCTTTTTGTGTACAGGATGGCACTCCAACCAGCCCAGCCACACTGGCCAGGGCACCTAAATAATTATTAACATGTAATAATTGGTAATAGACAAGTTTATATCCTTTCCCATGAACTGGGGGAGGGCTTCTCCTCTCTAGTAAAGCATATCTGCAACATAGATGTGATGTTTGGGGTTGAGGCAGCCACTTTGTGACCATAATATTAGAAATCAGAAATTTTAGATTAGAAAAATTAGATATTAGAAATTTTGAGAGGAAAAAATTACGTATACAATTGCTCTGTTGAGAATTTCGGTGCTGTGCACGTGAAAAGCATACCGTGTCACCGCAGGTAGGGCCACTTGCTCTCAGATCCGCCAGTTGGTAGTGACCTGAAGCTGCCAGTTGTCAGCAACTCAAATTCTGAAGTAAAATCTGATGCTACACACGTTACTCACACGTGAGTGTCTCCAGGCTTTCATTTCCCTCTTCCGATGGAAGGGATTCTGGTATCTTTAAGTCCAACACACCCCTTTCTGTACACTTTGAGGGAGACTGCCTAGGCAAGATGAATCTCTTGGGCTCTTAGGATTCATAATCAGAAGGTAAGAATGATGACCAAGAGAACAATGGTCTTGGAGGTGGGTTGGGAAAAGCAGTTTCTTTCTGCCATAGTTTTAGGGACTGTGTATAAAAAACATATGAGAGTAGCTGTGATGTGTGAAGAAAGTGGGTGTGAGGCTTACCCAGTTTTCTAGGAACAAACCGGACTACCGTGGTTTACTTTATTATTCACATAAGAAATGGTTTCATCTGTTTCTCAATACATTTTCTCATGGGAATCATGCAAACAGTAACTATAAGAAAAGAGTTGCACATGATTAATGAGAATGGAAAATTTCTAACTCCATATTCCTGCCAAAAAATGTTAAACCAGTATTTACATAATATTGATTTGAAGGGAAATCAAATTACTAGTCTCCCTTGTTCTGACGTTGGGTCTAAATTTCTAGCTAATTTCTACTTTATGGACTGAGGCGTTTCTAACATCCGAAGAGACAGTTTGGATGTGTGGTTGGATGACATAATTCAGCTATTGCTGGTGCTTTCCCAGAGCCGAGAAAGGCGAGAATTCACTTCAGTTTTTATTTTTATTTAAAAAAATGTTTTTTTTTTTTTTTTTTTAAATATTTTTATTGATTTCAGAGAGAAAGGGAGAGGGAGAGAGAGAGAGATAGAATCATTGATCAGCTGTCTCTTGCACGACACTGGGAATCAAGCTCATAGCCTGGGCATATGCCCTGACTTGGGTATTGAGCTGTGACCTTCTGGTTCATAGGTCGAAGCTTCACCACTGTGCTGTGCTGGCCAGGTTCAGTTCAGGTTTTGCAGAGACCGACACATGGGCAGTTTCTGGATCTTCCAGGACTCCCGCTGAGTCGTGTGGGCCTCGGAGTTTGGAGTTTGCCTGAGGAAGCAGAAGGCTGCAGCTCTAGTTTACATGACACATAACTCCTGGGCTTTTGCTCCTGGAGAAGAGAGACTGTGTTTTCAATGACATCACCAAGTAGTTTATCTGATGGGGAGGCAAATGCAGTGAGTCAGTCATGAGCTCATCTTTCCTACTTGAAAGCAGCCATGGCTAAGCGTACGACTACAGTTAAATATCTTTAAACATGTGGGTGTGGCAGTCCAGGGTGCAAATAAACCAAAGATCTGGATAGCACAGAGAAGATAACGACTCCACTGATCCCAGCTCAACAGCAGTGCACGCTCTTACGAAACAGAACTGACTCCCAGCAGCTGTGATCATTTCCAAGCAGCCAAATGGGTTGGATGGAGGGACAGGAATCCCAGCTTATGATGCTCAGTTAAATGGGGATGTATAACACTTTGAACATCTCAAATACTAGTAATATTCACGTGCGGTCCTCTGAGACACCGAGGCTCAGTGGCACATAGGGACCCCTATGCTGAGTAGCCCTGGTTTTGTTAACAGACCCTGATATCAGTATGGGTCTAGATGCTGAGGGCTGGGTGTTTAGTGAGGGACAGTAGACCATGGGGGGAGGGGAGGGGTTTAGTTTCTACATCCTTTACAGTGATAAGCTTGGTGTGTAGTGTTCTTGGGAGAGGAATATGGAGATAACCATGGAATTTAGATTATTTGTACTTACCACAAATTTTAAGAATCATTGGAAATATTTCCAAATTGTTTTTCTTATTTATCTTGTTGCATTTTTAATTTTTTTTGAGCTGTGAGCATAAATATCCAGCCCTTTTTGCCTGCGTATGAAAACCATGATTTTTGTACTAACTATTCTAGATGGTGTTATATGTGTAAGGCACGTGTGCCTCATTGCTGCTTTTCAACACTAAACTGACATCTAGAAATAACTGAAAAGCAAAGTAATTCTTTTTAGAGCAGTGCCCTGGGAACACAAAGGGAATATATCCATAATGTCCAGTTGAAGGTCTTAAAAATGGTCTTTGGCCATATTGTGGTTGTTTATTGCCATATCACAAACCACCCCCACATTTAGTGGCTTAATGTGGATAACTGGGTTGGTGAGAGCAGCTGGGTGGTAGCTCTACTGGCAGGTGCTGTGGTCCTTTGGCAGCTTGGCTGGTCTGGACCACCCAAGATGGCTCATTCACTGGCTGGCAGTGCTGCTGGCTGTCCGCTGAGAGCTCCACTGAGCCTGTCAGTCAGAATGTCTCAGTTCTCTTCTCTCTGTCTCTGTGAGGCATGGGCTTCTCAGCGCATGGCAGTGGGTTCTAAGAGCGATTGTTCCAGGTGTGTGTGAGAGAGGCTGCTGCCAGTCTCTTTAGGTTCAGCCTTGGAAGTTACACAGCATCACTTCTGTCACTTTCTATTGGCCAAAGCAAGCCACAGATCCAAAGGAATTTAAAAAAATCTTTTTATTGATTTCAGAGAGGAAGGGAGAGGGAAAGAGAGAAACATCAATGATGAGAGAGAGTCATTGATTGGCTGCCTCCCACATGCTCCCCTACTGGAGACCGAGCTCACAACCCAGGCATGTGACCTGACCAGGAATCAAACTGGTGACCTCTTGGTTCATAGGTCTACGTTCAACCACTGAGACACACTGGCTGGGCGCTATCCAAAGGAATTTAAGGAAACTCTTCAGTAAGCAGTGAAGATGCCAAGAAGTAGTGGCAATGTTTGTGGCCATCTTTAATCTACTAGAGCCCATCCTCCATATCTCACATACATAGTAGTCACTCCTGAATCTTTCTCCTCTCTTACTCCCAGCTCTGTCTTGACTTGCCCCCCACCACTTCAGTCTCTCAGACTATTTCTCTCTTGTTCTTCCTGCTTCCTTTCCAAACCATACATTTTATCCTTCTACTTTCTCTCTGCCCTCTTCAGTATAAATCCAGCCAGCTTGTTTAGTTTATTTAGTATTTATTCCTTACTCTTTACCCCAAATTTCATGATAAATTGTTAATATTTTAGGTTTGTTAATAACATAATGCTTCTTAACGGGAGCAAGCAGGACTAGAGGGTGGATGTGACTTTTGGTGTTATTTCTGTTATATCTATGTTTAGGTGATACTCAGCACAATGGTAATTGATTTTGGCTTTAATGGCAAATGTCACCACTTGATTTTTAGCACGTGACACAAGAGGAAGGGTGGCAGAGAGGGTTTAGGTCTGAGTCCTGGAGATTGCTCAGACACATTTGGTTGGGATTGATGAGAATAGTGTCTATTGTGCGTCGTGTTGTTTGAAGAGAAATGTTGCCGGTCCTAGGAAAATTTTAAAGAGCTTAATTGTGACTTCAGATGCCTTAGAAGTAGGTCCCTTGAAGAAGTTTTAAAGACAATAAACTCGAAGCAAAATACCTTTTAGCAGGCCTGTCCCTAATATTGTCTCCATAGCAAGAGTGCAAATTGAGGTCTACAGACCATATGCCTAAGTGTTTTTTAAAAAAGTGAGTAATCTGTTAAATAAAATTTGTCCTGTCCTCCTCCCTTGACAATTGTACCTTTATATTGACCTGGGAGTCCAGGTGACAATTCATCATACATATCAGAGTTCTATGCTAAAATGGTGGCATACCGGTATTTTGAGAGCTGCCCCAGCCCCTCATCCTCCCCACCACCAGCATCCTCTTCTGCTGAGAGGAACTTCCCCACAGGTGTGCAGATACATCAAAGAGGTGTCCATATCCCTCAATATGCAGCCCCTTAGCCACTGTGGGCTGGGAGGACTAAGGGCCAGTGCCATGTGCCTTTAGGAAGTACATGTGGTAAAGAGTGTCATTCTGGCCTTGGAAATGAGCTTACAATGGGCGGGTTGATTCTGGGCGGGTTGATTCTAGGGTTCTGGTCTGTAGAGCCTGGACTATAAGGGGAGGCACAGGTTCCACTTGAGCAAGTTGGATTCTTGACTGAAGAGAGGGATGGCGGGAAGGGGACCGGAGAGCATTCTCTAAAGCATAGGGTGCAGGGCAGGGGCCTCATCCAGGCCAAGGGCCACACTGCTTTAAGTCATGGCTGTGCAAATCTCAACCTATTTCTCCCCCACCCCCACAGGTACAGCAGCCAGAGTCCTACCCTGCACTTTCTTCAGATCGCAGAAATTCATGAAAGAATGAGACTCTTGGGGGTGAGATCTGATTGTGAATGCGTGGAAAGCACGAAGGTTAGTGAGACAATGAATGCGGTCAGGGATGGCTGTGGACTTCCGCCACGAGAGAATCAGGGGGCTGAATTGGAGGACCTAGGTCACACATAGCTTTTGTCCAGTAAAGCCACCTTAGGGTAGATACCCACTCTGGGACTTTAAAGATTCAGATTTTGAAACAGTCTAGTGATGATAGAATCCCCTTTGTAAGCCCCTTTGTGCAGATAAAATCCAGACATTGAAGGGGTTTAAGAAAGTTTGTCTAAGTGCTCTCTGCCCAGAGATGAGGGGAAGAAGAAGTACATTCTGTACTGGATGTCCTGAACCAAGTTTCAGGCTTGACCGGATTCAGCCTCTTTGGAAATGCTTTCTGTGTATGGGTAATTATTTATATCTGGTCCCTCTGAGTCATTGGTTAGTGCAGGTTCGCATCATCAGATACACCTTTTAATCCAATGTCA
Source organism: Murina feae (assembly GCA_004026665.1). NCBI lineage: Eukaryota > Metazoa > Chordata > Mammalia > Chiroptera > Vespertilionidae > Murina > Murina feae. Next base: position 20,206 of record PVJC01015272.1, read on the forward strand.
GAGGGCTTCCTAGTCATTTTTTTGTGTTCGTATTAGAATGACAATTTGACATTCTTTCCTTGCTCCGTAATTGGTGTCTGTGCTCCAGGAAAAGTGGGTGTTTGCTCCGTCTCAATGTATTGGCACTGGCCCTTTGGGGAATAACCCCATGCCAGGAAATGTCTGAAGCATTCTGACCCCTATAGGGATTTCCAACTGTGATGGGTCTGTGTTGTAATCAATGCCTGGCAGGCCAGATGCCTGTGGAGGAAGAGAAGGGCCAGGGGCTTGGACCTCTGGGTTTAATTGCCACTCAATCATTTCCTAAAGTCAGAAAGTCCCTCTGCCTGCTGCTGACACTCTCAATGCCATTTTGGACTAAAGTACAAGGGTGGATTAAGTGAGCCATTCTGAAGGTTGCAGCAGCATACCACACAGGCGGCTGGTCCTCTGAACTGAGCTTGGATCCTCATTTTCTTTACTTTTGTGATACCTAAAGGATTGCATTGTCGACAAAACCTGTGCTTCTACAACTCAGGCTGGTCTCTGTTTTTAACTAAATTGTTTTTGATTCTAGGGCTGCAACCAATGTCCAGGTTGTGCATGTTGAGTCATCAAATTATTATTATTATTTTTTAATTTGTGGAAATGTACTATCAACTGGAATAGGGATGGTGGTCAAGTTCTATACTATTTTATATGTGTGTTCATGTGAATGTGTTTGAGAAGGAACTATCGCCTAATCTTTAAGCAGAGCATTGGGAATTACAGGGTGGGAATTACAGGTTTATAGTTGTTTGAATGGAAAGTGATACAATAAATAAATAAATAAATAAATAAATAAATATTAAAACATGAATAAGCTATGTTTTGTGTACCCACAACTGTAAACTTTTGCTGTAGACATGTATTGCATTTTTCAATATGGGAGAGAGAATGGGTTGCACATAGCAGGTTTCTAGCCATTCCCTGGGGAAATTAAAACTCAACAGAACTCAGAATGAAGCACAATTGTACTTCTTTATTTTACATTTTTTTAAAGAGAATCAGATGATGATGATGATGATAATGATGACATATCTTGATGGCTTTCAAATTGTTTATTTCCATTCTTCCCATTGTCTCATCACCATCTTCATATGCTAGGATGGTATTCTTTTCTAGTTTATCCCTCCCTTCCTCCCTCCCTCCTTCTCTTCCTTGCTCCCTCTCTTCCTTTTTGCTTCCTTCCATTCATTTATTCCTGTGCAGAGCATGACATGCTGCTCTCTTATTTACTTCTAATATCTGAAGGTGAAAGGCCTGTGGACTACCCCACAATGCATATATTTACAAGAGATGTGTATTTCTAGGCAAGATAACTCAGAAACTATAATTTGGTAAAGATTTATTGAGCACTACTACATGCTAGGCATTACGTTAAGTACATTACAAGGATTTGCTAATTTAATACTTAACACAAACTTATGAAGTTGCTACTACTATTTTCTGCATTTTCTAAATGAAAAAACTGAGGATTAAGGAAGTAAAAACAAAAAAGGAAAAAGCAGCAAAAATCCCCACACAACAACCCATAAAACACCTAGAAATAGCAGAGTCAAGATTTAAACCAGCACCCAGACCATCTGCTTGCGAATCCTGGATTTGGCTCCATTACTGTAGATGAAATGAGGTAGCACATAGATAAACATCAACTGGCACAAACGCCAGTATTTAATAAAAGATATCAATTTTTAAAATTTTAGTTATTGTTTTCTTTATCAAATTTTGTAAATTAAACTCTAAAATATATACAGAAAGTACATCTATCCTAAAGTGTAGAACTCATGTGATCAGCTGAACACCCCCATGTGATCAGCAATCAGATTGAGAACAGACTATGACCAGGACCCAGAGGCCCCATTGGCCCCCTTTCAGGCTAACTATTGAGCCACACCAGCCTCTATCCCCAGAGGTAACTACTATCGGACTTCCAACAGCATCGATTTGCTTTCACCTGCTTTTGTTCTGCATGTAAATAGAGGCATATAATTTTATTCTTTTGTGTTGGGCTTCTTTCCCTCAGATTGTGAGACTCACCCATATTGTTGTGAGTAGTTAAGCTCATTAATTCTTATTGTATTATATTTTGGAAATATAACACAATCTATTTACCCATTCTTCTGTTGACAGACATTTGGTTAGTTCCCAGTTTAGGCACTTGCAAATAGTGCTGTCTTAAGTGGTTTAGTAGATGTCTTCTGGTGACATATTTTATTAACCATTATGTACACTGGAGACAGTACAGCAAAATGGTTTAGTCAGAAGGAGTTTGAGAAGAGAATTTTGGGTTAGTAGCTTGTATTTTTTAAAAAAATTAATGTCTTAAGTGAGAAAATATGGAAGAAATGAAAAGAGAAACAACCAGAACTAGCCATACGTTATCTGGTTCATTCCATGTTATGTGAATTTCTGCTTTCAAAAAATAAGATGCACTCTATAATTTATAGATAAAAGGACCTATGGATACTAGACTAAGTGAGGATTCTTTTAAAAAAATATATTTTATTGATTTTTTACAGAGAGGAAGGGAGAGGCATAGAGAGTTAGAACATCAGGAATTGAACCTGGGACCTTTCAGTCTGCAGGCCAACACTCTATCCACCGAGCCAAATCAGTTAGGGCAACTAAGTGAAGATTCTGCGACATTTTCCAGGAGGATGGGCTGTTTGATGACACCTCTGAGGTGAGGGTCATGATGACCCATAGCAGACTCATCAGCCCATTCCCTATACAGCAAAGAGTTTACTGGGAACCAGGATGAGTAATTGTAAACAAGTGCAATTGGTAAGGTGTGTGTAACTACGGTTTTGAATAAGCACAGTCGGATATAGTCAGCATGTATGTCACATAGAAACAAACAAAATAATAAGAAGGTCCAATGTGTTCCAGAGAGAGAATAATAGTTGGATAGAGAGACATTGCCAAAATTTAAGATTTGATTTTTAGAGTCATCAGTTTCTGGCAAGAGACAGAGTTGAAATGGTAAATATTGGGGAAAATATGTAGGTCAGACTTGTTGACCTGATAGAATTAGCATTGCATTCATTTTAAGAGGTGTGAGTAAACATTCAATTAAAATTGTCAAACTAAATAGTGTAGTTTCCACTAGCTACACGTGGAAATAAATAGCAGCACAAAGGAGGTGCCCTATCTTTCACACAGGAATGATAGAGAAATGGGGAAGGCAGACCAGACAATGGGAGTGTCAGAGAAATTAAGGGTTGACAGACATCTTAGAGATTGTCTGGGCCAACTCCCGCCTTTTATAGATGAGTAAAATGGAAACTTGCTGAGGTTGAGACAGGCTGCCAGGCTCGTATTGCAGCTGTCAGACTTACTCTGCCTGCCCATTTTTTTCTCTGTAAAATGGGTTGGTTGGTAATTGTATCTATCTCAGAATTGTTTTGAAGATTAATCTATGTAGTGTTTAATGAGTGTTTGACATCAAGTAAGAGTTAGTTATTGGTTTTGGGTGACTGATCTAAAGTTTTGCAGATAGTAGTAGAGTTGCAACTGGATTGCAAGTCTATCTGGTCTCCAAATTTCTTATTTAGTGTTGTCCAGCCACATTCCACTGTATCTTGCTGGTATTCCAGAAAGCTCTTTTCCTGAATTCAGAGCATATTTTGAAATAGACATGAGAGTCAGACAAATGAGATCAAAAGCATCAATGTTCTTACTCATAAAACCTGGATTGGAGTTTATGAGTTGGATATAGGACAACAGTGGGATTCCTGCCCAATTTGCTTGCTCATCCCCTCCCCCAGTGTAAACTTAGGTAGAGCCCACCCAAAGGAAACTTTATTGGCAACTAAGACTGTTGTCTTACTGGTTGTTGGGGGGTGGGGTGGGGAGCTTTACTGAGTACAAGAGATGGGAGAAGAGGCAGAAAGATCCCAAATCCCTCTTGTGTGTAGGTTTTGAAATATTAACTCTATTTAGCCAATAAATATAGACTAATGGCTGTCATCTACCAACTAGATGTATTCTTCCTTGAGAAGTAGATTACTGTTTGGGAGATGACAAAGAGCTGGCCAGAGAAGATGGGGAAAAAGGACATTATGGGCACAGAGAACAGAATGTGAATAGGAGATCAAAGTGGGGGGGAAGGATGCCAGCCAATGAGGAATAGTGCATCACCTTTCTCCTTCTTCTTCCAATACTGAAACTGTAACTCAAGACTTAAAAATTAACACAAAGAGCTTATTGATGATATAAAAATGAATGAGAAACATTTTTTTTCCTCAACTCCATTTTAGTCTCAAAGGAACATTTAGATTCATCAAGAGATGGTGAAAGGAGATGATAGATTGCCACTGAAAATATTTAGTTTGCAAAGGGATCATAAGTGATATATTTACTTAGAGAAACTTAATAAAGAATCTGTATTTATTCATTTATTCAACAAATATGGAACAACAGTCTTTTTAAATGTGAACTCCATAGTATCACTATTTTTAAAACCCTTCGGTGGTTTACACAGACACCAGAATAAAATCCCAATTCCTTCCTACGGCTTTCAAGATTTTATCTGATCTGTCCTCTGCTGACCTCTCTTTTTCTCTGGCTTGCTATGATCCACCCACTTAGGCTCCTTTCTGTTCCTTGGGCACCCAAAACTTGCTTCTGCTGTAAGGCCTGTAAACTCTATGTCCAGATCTTCTTTTTCTTTTTTAAAAATTTATTTCAGAATCTTCTTTTCTCAGATTTATTGAGGTATTAACTTATATGATATGTAACCTATGTAAGTTTAAGAGTGTACAATGTGACAATTTGATGCACGCATGTAGGGGTGGGCAAAAGTAAGTTTATAGTTGTAATACAAATGCATAATAAATAATAATAATACCGTATTTTCTGGCGTTTAAGACGACGTTTTAACCCAGGAAAATTTTCTCAAAAGTTGGGGGTTGTCTTATATGCCGGAAAATACGGTACAAGAATAAACTCTATGTTTCGTGTACTCACAACTGTAAACCTACTTTTGCCAACCCTGTATATGGCAAAATGATAACTATTAACAACGTTAGTTAAAATGTTTATCCTCGCCCTAGCCAGCTTGGCTCAGTGGATAGAGCATAAACCTGTGATCTGAAGGGTCCAGGGTTCGATTCCAGTCAAGGGCACATGACTAAGTTGCGGGCTCGATCCCAAGTAAGGGCCATGCAGGAGGCAGCCAATCAATGGTTCTCTCTCATCATTGACGTTTCTATCTCTCTCTCCCTCTCCCTTCCTCTCGGAAACCAATAAAAATACATTAAAAAATGTTTATCCTCTCATATAACTGCCATTTTTGTGTGTATCGTGATAACATCTACTCTTTTAACAACTTTTGAGTATATAATACATATTGTTAATTATAGTCACAGGCTGTACATTACATCCTCAGAATTTATTCGTTTCACAGCTGAAAATTTGTAGCCTTTAACCAACATCTCTCATCTCCCCCTAACCTCAGGCCCTGGCAACTACTATTTTACTGTTTTTCATTTTAGATATTTTTAAAAGATTCCTCAAATAAATGAGAACATGTAGTATTTGACTTTCTTTTTCTGACTTATTTTACTTAGCATAATGGCTTCAAAGTCCATGCACATTGTTACAAAACCCCAGGATTTCCTTCTTTTTTATGGCTGAATAATATTCCATTCTATGTGTTTGTGTGTGTACATTTGAGCTACAATCTGAATGATATGACAAAGCATCATGAAGAACATCTGATCAGGAATGCAAATCAACACTACAGAAGAAAAAGACGATTGCCCCATCCAGGAAGGCCCTATATAGAATGTTGTAGTTAATTCTGGTTCAAGAGCACACAGACATTGCTTTTACAATCCTCCCAAAATGCCCCTGTGGATGGCAGTAACTGTTTCTACATCCATCCCTTAAGGAATATTAAGGTGCTTTTGTGAAATATTGAGTTTTAAGGGATTTATCCTCAAATACGGGAAAGCTATCATTTACCCACAAAGGCTTGTTCTTATACCCTTAATTACTTAGCAAGAAAGATATGTTCTGAATGTTTCTGGTATACATATGACACACAAATGGACTTTTTGAGGTCTTTGGGGGGGGTGGGGGTGGGAGGAGGTGAAAGAGAGAAATGATTAAAGCATCCCTGGGGAAATATGAAGAATTCTTTGAGTCACAAAATTACCCCCCAATAAAGCAAGTTCAAAGGGACTTTTTGTCTGCCTGGTGAATAAAATTATTTTTTTAATGCAAACTACATATACTTTTACAACTTAAAATTTAGCAACTCATCTAAACCACTGAACGTTAGGAAGTATTCCTGCCCCGTTTCTTAGAACTTTCACTGTTCCTTTTTCTTCTGAAGACTGTTGTTATGAACTTATATGTCAAAATGATTTATGTGCTACAGGATAAGTCTTGTTGGTCCATGTTGCTATTCAAAATCTTCCTGTGCTGATTCAAGACGGCTTTGAAAACAAATTTATGAGTTGACATGGTTGAACTGTGAAAAACTGACATTAAAGTTTTACATGGTTTCAAATAAATTGAGTTCCATACCTCTTTCTGTTTAAGTGGTTTAAAGTTTTAATTTTATAGTGCCTGAAGACTATACAAATAAATATATTCCTCACAGACATTTACTAAATTTAAAATTATAGGCAAGGGGGAGGCATTTCCCTCCCCTCAAGACAATCTTATTTTGCCCAACAATAATAATTTAGCAATACTAATTATATTCCAGATGATTGATGTGATTTTTGTGTCTCATAGAATTTTTTCAATAAATAGCTTTTTAAGTTGTACTCTCTAAATACACATGTTCCCATGCCATAACAACCCCCAAGAGGTATTGAAAGTAAGTTTTTGTTGTTGTTGTTGTTAAATCTAAGAACTACTAAAGAAAAGTACATATTGGCAGAATTTGCAAACACTCTTTAGCCTTTTCCTGTAACCTTACTGTTAGAACGGATGATCTTTTAGGAGAGTATACGAGAGGCCCTGCAATATATTGAAGTGGTTCTAGAAATACTATCTACACTAATAAAAGAGAAACATGCAAATTGGTGTCTCTCCACTATATCCAAGTCATGCCCACCAGCCAATCAGAGCGACTATATCCAAATTAACCCAACCAGGATGGCAGTTGGCAACCACAGAACTGGAGCAAGCAGGAGGCTTGGTTGCTCAGGCAATGGAGGAAGCCAAGCTTCCTGCCTGCCCTGGCTGGCTGTGGCCTCCGCTCAAGGCAACAAACTTTCAATTACAAAAGATAAATAAATCCTAGTCACCTGCTTCCAGCCAGCCTCCTGGGAGCTTGGGTCGCTGGGGGCTGTGGCCAGCCTGCAAACAGCCATGAACCCCTCACCCAGGCTAGCCAGGCACCCCAGCAAAACCTCCCACCCTAAAGGGGCTGTGACCAGCCTGCAAACAGCCATCAGCCCCTCACCCAGGCTGGCCAGGCACCCCAGCAGGGACCCCATCCTGAAGGGGCTGTGGCCAGCCTGCAAACAGCCATCAGCCCCTCACCCAGGCTGGCCAGGCACCCCAGCAGGACCCCCTCCCTGATAGGGGCATGGCCAGCCTGAAAACGGCCCTTAGCCCCTCACCCAGGCTGGCCAGGAACCCCAGCAGGACACCCACCCTGATCCAGGCACCCTTCAGGGCAAACCAGCCGGCTCCCACCCATGCACTAGGCCTCTATCCTATATAATAAAAAGGTAATATGCAAATGGACCCTAACAGCAGAACCACTGGGAATGATTGGTCACTATGACACACACTGATCACTAGGTGGCAGATGTTCAATACAGGAGCTGCCCCCTGATGGTCAGTGCGCTTCCACAGAGGGAGCTCTGCTTAGCCACAAGCCAGGCTGATGGCTGCCAGTACAGCAGTGGTGCTGGGAGTCTCTCCCACCTCCTCAGCAGCGCTAAGGATGTCCGACTGCAGCTTAGGCCTGCTCCCCGCTGGCAAGTGGACATCCCCTGAGAGCTCCGGGCTGCCAGAGGCATGTCTGACTGCCAGCTTAGGTCTGATCACCATGGAGAACAGGCCTAAGCCAGCAGGTGGACATCCCCTGAGGGGTCCCAGACTGCGAGAGGGCACAGGCCAGGCTGAGGGACTCCCCTGAGTGCACAAAGTTTTGTGTATTTGGCCTCTAGTCAATAAATATAACCAAGCATGTTGAAATGTTCAAAGAAGTAAAGATTGCCCTGGCAAGGTAACTCAGTTGGTTGGAGTGTCCTTCCATAAACCAAAAGGTTGTGGGTTTGATCCCTGATCAAGGTGAGTGCTGGAGGCAATCCATTGATGTTTCTTTTTTTAAAAAAAATATATTTTATTGATTTTCTGCAGAGAGGAAGGAAGAGGGATAGAGAGCTAAAAACATCGATGAGAGAGAAACATCGATCAGCTGCCTCCTGCACACTCCCCACTGGAGATGTGCCCATAACCAAGGTACATGTCCTTTTACTGGAATCGAATCTGGGATCCCTGAGTCCATAGGCTGACACTCTATCCACTGAGCCAAACTGGTTAGGGCAGCAATCCATTGATGTTTCTCTCTCTCCCCTCCTTTTCTTCTCTCTAAAATCAATGAACATCCTTGGGTGAGGATAAAAAAAAATAAGTAAAGATTATCTGAGAGAAAATATGAAATAAAAAGAAAAGCAACAGTACTGAAATTGGTTATTGTCAATGTAAGACTTTTGAGATGAAAAATATACTGGTTATCTAATACCAATTTCTTGATGTAGGATAGATTGTGGTTGCTACTCAAAAGGTAAATGTTGCTTGCTCTATGGAATGAGGGCAAAATAATGCTTCATTCCCTCCCTCCTTTCTTCTCTCTCCCTCTCTCCTTTCTCTCCTTTGAGTGGCTTACTATGATGTGCTCCCACTGTGGAAAGTACTGGTGATATGATTAGTCAGACAGAGAAGCTCCTTTTATATCTGCTTTTATGCAGATATAAAAGTGGGGAATAGAGGAGGATGCTTTTGAATTCTCTGCCTTTGTAGAGTCTCACTGGCTAAAAGCACATGGTCTATTTCCTCTCCTGGCTGTTTCTTTAAATATTCTCTTGCTTTGGAGTGTCTCTGTTAATATCATTATAATTTTTTCAAGACTTACAAATATTAAAAAATTACCCTAATTTTTTAACTCGCTTTCTTTTTCTTGTTTTTCTTCCTTTCCTTTTTTTCTCTTTCACTTTTTTTTTAAGGGATGAAAAGGAGTGACAAATAGATAGGCTTGGTTTATATACCCTTCCAGTAAGGACAAAAGCCATTCAGAGCTAAAAACAGCTCAGGGATGGAGCTCTTATTGCAATCTCTTGTCAGTGGAAGGAAGGAAGCTAAGGAGGAGACCATAAAACTAGGACAACAAGAAGTTTTAGCGTATGTTCCCTGAGTTCTCCTATAGCCCCTTCCACTATCATCAGGGTCTGTTTGTTCCGGACTCTGTCAGCTACACCAGATTGCTGTGAAAATAAGCTCACAGACTCAACATTGACTTAAAAATATGGCACATAAAGAGGAACAAGGAGGATCGACTGCCAACCAGAAGCCAAGGACTATTATACGTCAGTTCTCTTTTTATTTTATTTTTACAAAATTTTTATTTTTTGTTGTTGTTAATCCTTACCCAAGGATATTTTTCCATTAATTTTTAGAGAGAGAGAGAGAGAGAGAGAGAGAGAGAGAGAGAGAGAGAGGCGGGGGGAGACAAAGAGAAAGAAACATCACTGTGAGAGAGACAAATCGATTGGTTGCCTCCTGCACATGCCCCACGGTTGGGGGGTCAAACCTGAAACCTAGGTATGTGCCCTTGACAGAAATTGAACCTGGGACCCTTCAGTCCTTGGGCTGATGCTCTATCCACTGAGCCAAAACAGCTAGGGCTAGTTCTCTCTTTTTTTCTTTATTGATTAAGGTATGTGTCCTTATGTATGTGTTCTTATCTCCCATTGCCCCCCCCCCCCACGCCCCACTCATGCCCTCAACTCCTTGGTGACTGTGTCCATTGGTTAGGCTTATATGTATGCATACAAGTCCTTTGGTTGATCTCTTTTATACATGAATACAACTCAAGATTCTCCTGATTTTTCCAGGCATTGTTTTTGGAACCAAAGGTGAAGGAGATCCTTGCAGTAAAAATAAATAAATTTAACATATACATTTTAAAAGAGATTAAAGTATATGTTTTAAATAAAGGGTAGAGCAAGTGTAATGGAGGTCAAACATACATATGAAGAGATTCAAATTTACATTTTGAAAACAAGGGGAATTGTAGTGAACAATTCAAAATATAACTGTGAAAAGGTATTCAGGTTTACTTACAAAACAAAACAAACAGTGGAGGCACCATATTTGTTCCAAAGAATAAAGCAAATTATGACATTTAGGGAATGAAGAATATAGGCTATTGTCTGTGGGTTGAGAATAGAGGATATTGTCTGTGGGTTGAACACATGAAATCAATTTCTCTTGATTGTGGCAGGGGGCTCATTTTCCTCATCAGAGGAGATGGTGTAAGCATGTATTATGAATAAGGATAGAGCAAGCTTTCTAATAGTATGACAAACAATTTCTATGGGTGCACAAATAATTTTAACTCAAGGGTTAGTGATAATGTCATGAAAATGGTGTCCATGTGTGCACCTTGAAAAAGAAAATTCCTAAGGGTGGTTGGGGGAGGACAATTATCTGGGATACTGCTAGCTACCTTGAGGAAAGGTGCATAATTTGTTTATTCAGCAGATGTTTATTGAGCTTCTACTGTGTATCAGGCAATGTACTTGGTTTACCGAGAGCATTGTGTGATTGGACCTTAGGAAGTGTATTCAGGAAGATAAGTTTGGCAAAGGTAGGTTTGGGTGTGGTAATATGTAATTAGCTTTAGTTTTAGGCAATTTTATGTAAGTTAGGTCAATATTTTGGGACTTATTTAAAATAAAGGAGGTTGCCCAGCTGGCATGGCTCAGTGTTGAAATATGAACCAGAAAGTCACAGTTTGATTCCTAGTCAGGGCACATGCGTGGGCTGTGGGCTCAATAACCCAGTGTGTGTGTGTGTGTGTGTGTGTGGAGATGCAGGGGAACAGCAGATCAATGATTTTCTCTTATTATTGATGTTTCTCTCTCTCTCTCTCTCTCTCTCTCTCTCTCTCTCTCTCTCTCTCTTCCTTCCTCTCTGAAATCAATAAGAATGTATTTTAAAATAAAATAAAATAAAGGAGGTTATAAGAGCAGGGGTTGAGAGTTGAGGGGCTTGACTCTGTATCTTCTTGCTAGTTTGCTCCCTGTTGCATTTTTAAAAAATATATTTTATTGACTTTTTTACAGAGAGGAAGGGAGAAACATCGATAAGAGAGAAACATGGATCAGCTGCCTCCAACACGCCCCCTAATGGGGATGTGCCCGCAACCAAGGTACATGCCCTCAACCGGAATCAAATCTGGGACCCTTCAGTCCACAGGCCAACGCTCTATCCACTGAGCAAACCGGTTAGGGCCCTGTTGCATTTTTTTTACAGCTCTTCTTGGCCATATATTCTACCCGCTAGAGAACAACCCTTTTAGAAGGGAACCTTCCTGCCACCTCCCATCCATCTCCAATGGGAGAGATGTGTAATACAAACTGTGAGATAAGGTCACATAATTGGGCTTGGGTGGTAAGGAAGTTTGCCTTCAGCATGGAGTTTTCCTTTGATTTTGATCTCTCTCTGTTTCTCTCTCTCCCTCTGCCCCTTCCAATTTGGATCATTTCCTTTTGTTTTGCATTGCCTCTTTTGGGGATTTTTCACTTTAGGTAAGATGTTTGGCTTTGGACCTCCTTCCATTTCAGAGGAACCCTGAGCCTTAGAAAGCCAAACAGGAGACAGTCTGAAATCCAGGTAGAGACGAAGGAGTAGGATTCCTGTAGGGGTGCAGGTTGTCCATATGATGTGGTGCTAAACAACATGTGGGCATCACAGTCCTGGTCAGTAATTAATTCGCAGTGCCTCTCATGTTTTTTGTAATATACAGAAATCTCCTTGAAGAGCTGGCTATGCCAGGAGCAGCTGACTTTAACCATAAAGAACTCAGAGACTTGACTATCTTTTGACCAAAACTGGGCCAATTTCTCTTTTTATTCTATTGGTTTAGGAACTTTAGGGCAATTGAATATGACTGTGTGCCATGTTCTAGCTATTATGTGTTTTTGCATGCTTGGAAATCCCTATCTCCTACATTCCAGCAACCTGAATATAATATTTTATTTTATTTTCTGTTTTTACTAAAGTATAATAAATGAATGAGTGTTTTTGGGGAGCAGGTAAGGCTTCCTAAGGCAATACTAAAATTGTGTGAGTGTCCAGGTCATACTTCTCACACATTAATGTGAATATGAATCTTGGGGGAACCCGGTTAAAATGTAAATTCTGCTTCAGGAGGTGGGTGGCACCTGAGATTCTGCATTTCTAATAATTCTCATGTGATGTTTTGAATAGGATCTAGCACACCATTACCAAGTCGATTGCACCAACAAGGAGCATTAATGTTCTAGTTACATATTTGCACTAATTTCTCAGCTACTTGAAATGTAGTGGCAGTACCTGCCCTGTTTACAGCGTCATTCTAACACATTTAATCAGAACATCACAAAGCAAAAAGAGCTGGAGGAGTAGCTCTATCTACTAAAATAAGGGGATATTGAAAAGGAACTGCAAATCACTGTGGGTCAATTTCAAAGCAAAAGGATAAACAACTTCAAGACCCACATTAATGAAAAGGACGCTTAAGCACCTCTTTGCAATATAGGTCTCTGCCCAGTCTCATTGTGAGGGTCCTCTTGGGACATTAATAGAGTCCTTGGATGTAGCATTTTCGCTGCTCTTCTGCCTTGGGATTAATGCTGGTTAGTTGAGTACTCCTGCTGCTCTTCTAGAAATAGTGGGCACTTAAGTACAGGCCAATAACTATCAGAAAAACTAGACAATTAGGAAGAAAGTGGTGCCCAAGGAATTCTAGCATTCTTCCTAATTTCCATTCAGGCCCTCTGATCCCTCCCTCCTTTGCCCCATGTGAAAGTTACATCCTGGGTTGTCTTAACTGCTTGCCATTCTCTGAACAGGAATGATCCACACCCCCATGGCAACATTGCTCACACTGTTTCCTTGGTGTCTTAGTCTATTTGAGCTGCTATAACAAAATAGGACTAGGGGGCTTAAGTGACAGAAATCTATTTCTCACAGTTCTGGAGGCTAGGAAGTCCAAGGTCAAGATGCCATGAGATTCAGTGTCTGGTGAGGACCTGCTTCATGGCTTGCAGACATCCACTATCTAGCTGTGTGGTCACATGGACTTTACTTGGTGCCTGCTAGTGGGGAGAAGGGCGAGAGGGAGAAGAGGAAAGAAAGGATCCTGGTATTTCTTCTTATTACAAGGGCAATAAACCTCATCATGAGATACCACTTTGATGATCTCATCTAAACCTACTTACTTCCCAAGAGCCCCACTTCCAAATGCCATTATGTTGGGCTGCAACTCTTAACCTGTGAATTTTGGAGGGACACAAACATTCAGTCCATAAAACCTGGCATACCCTCATTTACTAGCTTTTGCCCCACTAATAATCATTGCTATCCAGTGCAGGACACTAATGTCAGACTCCTAACTTTTATGCATTATTCAGTTTAATTCTCAAAACAGGTTTACAGGATGGGTATTGGCATTACCTATGTCATCACCTTACAAATAGGAAAGCCAAGTGTTGAAAGGTTAGACTTTTCTAAAGATCAGCTAGGAGTGGCAAAGCAGGGTTCCATTCTAAGCATGTAAAGCACCAAAGCAGGGGCTTAAATCAGAGGCTCAAATTGTGTTGTTGGATCAGCAGTTTTAGTATCATCTGGGAAGTCAAATGCTTGAGTCGTACCCCAGACCTATTAAATCAGAGGCATTGGGTGGGGCTGAGCAATTGGTGTTCCAACAAGCTTTCCAAGAGATTCTGATGCATGCCCTAGTAAAGAACCACTGCTCTAAATAAGTGTGAGAAAGGAAACCTCAGGTAATTGGCTACTAATTATTAGTGGGAAAGTTTGTTTCCATGTTAATATTGGGTATATGTTGATGTGAACAATATTCATCAGATGTGCTATAGGTTAAAACAGGCACTGGTGATGCAAATACACTCTGTGGAAAACCTTTCCATCCTTAAGGTCAAGTTCAAATCCCACCTGTTCCATAAAGATTTTTTTGCTTAATCACTGCCATTTCCCTTGTGGTTGATGTAAAGTATCATTTATTAATCTCCATCAGGGTTGGGATTATCTCCCATCATTTTGATTTAGCACAGCAACAGACAATGTCTCATGTATACTATGTGCTTAATAAACATTTGTTGGATTCATGAGTAGGTTTCTATTTACAGAAAAACTTTACTTCTGTCCTTATGCTTGCAATTCTGCACCAGAATGATTTCTGATTCTGAAGAGACCAACACCTTGCCCCCTTTCATTTTGGTTTATATGTATTTATTTTGAACCATTGCTAGCTCCCAATAGAGAGGAGCATCTCATTTATAATAAAATCCATAGGTAATTTTCAAATTTGATATTTGATTGGAGGATAATACCAGGTTAAAATGCCAACCATTAGTGGAGGGATAAAGAAGGAAATCAGGAAATATCTAAGAAATGAGGAATCATTTTTGGAATAATTAGCTACATGCTGAATTAGTTTAAGAGCAATGAAACATCTCTGACAATGCTACTTATTACTTTTTAAATGCTCATAACAGATTTTTAATTTAATTTATTTTTTTTATTGAATTTATTGGGTGACATCCTGTATAATAAAGAGGTAATGTGCAAATTATCACACCTATCGCACAAACATGGCTGCCCCCATGTGATCACAAGATGGCAAACACAGATGGCTGGCAGGAGAGGGCAGTTGTGGGCAATCAGGTCAGCAGGGGAAGGCAGTTAAGGGTGACCAGGCCTGCAGGGGAAGGAGAGTATTTGGGGGTGACTGGGCCAGCAGGAGAGGGCAGTTAGGAGTGACCAGGCATGCA